>PVKE010010901.1:0-41444 GCA_004027555.1 Craseonycteris thonglongyai
CATAGCCCACCCCTCCCTTGCTTGGACTGCCCGCTAGAGCCCGCGAATCCTCCACCAATCCTGAGCTGCCACTTACCCTACAACCAATCACCCTTTGACAAATACCTCACTAAGCAGACAGCCCTGCCCTCCTTTGTCCCTACTGCATATATACCGCTGTAACAGAAATAAAATTTGGAGGCTTGATCAGAATCCTGTCCTGCCTCCATTTCTTCGTGTCTCCTGTCTCTTGTCCTTCATAGGTTCCCCCTCGAGCCACATTGTCGTGCCCCGCTGGACGGGGCACAATTGCCCGGGCACAAATCAAAACATAGATGTTGTTTTTAATTATTTATTTAATATTATTTTATTCAGATAAAAAGGTCTCCATGGGCCGGATGAGAGGGCCTTGAGGGCCGCATCCTGCGGGCCATAGTTTGGAGACCCCTGCGCGGTTTCAGGGATATCCTCAAGTAAATAAGAAATGGAAATTTGGTTATGTTGAAAAAAATTGTGAAGGTGACCATGGCTCCATCCAGCAGACATAATACAAGTGTTTTTGCATAAACTGCATTGCCACATGCACCTGTACTACAATAAAATATGCGAGAGGCGAAATACTCAAACGAAAACCATGATAAGACATACTCGTCATACTCATAGAAGCAATAGCAACTCGTGATGAGACATTATCATCACATGCACCGAAAGGATTAAATAAACTCTCTGGCTGCTGTGTAGAGAATAATCTATACAAGGACACATATAATTAATATCAAAACCAGTCAAAGGGCAAAACCAGTTAAGAGGAAATGGCAATACCCCAGATGTAGTGATTTAGTGGCTTGGGGGTGATGGCAGTGGTGAGGGTGATTAAATTGATTTATGGACAAAATCTGTTAGCAAATATATCGCTCAGGATTTTCCAGAGAAGAGAACCAATAGATTATATATGTATTTTATTGTAAGGAATTGGCTTGCACAGTCAGCAAGCTAGAGATCCAGGAAAGACAATGGTATAGTACTAGTTTAAATACAAAAGCCACAGAACCAGACTGTGTACAATGTAGTTCTAGCTTGGAGACTGTTAGGCCTGAGAGTTGGAAAGAGTCAATGTTTCAGTTTGAGACTGAAGGCAGGGAAAACAAACAAATGAACAAACAAACAACAACAATATCCCATCTTGAAGGCAGTCAAGCAGGAAGAGTTTCCTTTTACTCACTAAAGGGTTAGCCTTTTATATTCTAGTCTTCAATTAATTGGACGGGGACACTCACATTAGCAATCTGCTTTACACATTGTACTTATTCAAATATTATTTTCCTCCAGAAACACTGTTACAGATATACCCAGAATAAAGTTTGACCAATATGTCTGTGCATCCCATGGCCCAGTCAAGCTGACACATAAAATTAACCATCACAGCAAACTAAGAATAGTTCTTAGAATATCCATGAAAAGCCTACAAATAATCACACCTAAAGTTGAAAATTTGAAAGTTTCCAGCAACGAGACAAGGATATCATTATAACTACTTGTAGTCAACAGTGTGTTGAAGGTCTCATCAAATGCAATACAAGAAGAAAAATGTTAAGTGGTATGCAACTTGAAAAAGAAATAATAAAACTGTCCTTGTTTGTAAACAATAGGATTTTAAAAGAAATGCAAGAGCTTTTCAAGATACTAGAACCAATAAGAAACTTCCCTAAGTTTACTGGACTCAAATAAGCAGGCAAAAATTATTGTCATTTCAACAAAACAAATAATAATCAATTAGAAAATTAAATACAAATAAATTGTACAAAATATCTAGTAATAAACCCACTACATGATGGTTATAAGACTGCTAACAAAAAAATAAAATGTATTTGAAGACAATAAGATTTAAATATAGACATACACCATCACACTCAATTATAATGATGTCAGTTTTTCTCCAAAATATTTCAGAAACTTAATAAAATTCTAACCCAAATCCAGAAGACACTTTACGGAACTTGACAAGCAAATCTTAACGTTAACGTGGAAGCACAAAGAATCAAGAATAGCCAAAATAAATTTGAAGAAGAATAGATTGAGGCAAGAAAAAATTTGCCTGAATAAATATATCAAGAATTTATAGAGTCATAGAAAATGAGACAGTGTGGTATTGGCATAGGAAGAGTCAAATAAACCAAAGGAACATAATAGAGAGCCCAGAAACAGATACTTGTATATGTGGAAACTTGAAATATGACCAAGGTGGCGCTACAAATCAATGAGGAGAGGCAGTACTCTTCAATAAATGGTATTGGGACAGTTAGTTAACCATATGGAAAAAAATAAAGTAAACTGGATCCCATTCTCACACCATATACAAAAATAAACTCCAATTGGATTTAAGAGCTAAAAGTTTGGTAAAAAAAAAAAAAGTAATATTTTCATAAAAGTTAGGTGTAGGAAATTATTTAGACAAGACAAAAAATAAAGCAAAGGTTTGGTAAATTTGATGACACCAAGATAAATTTAAAGAACCTCTTACGTTCAACATGGACACAAAAACAAATTGAAAAAATAAACCACAGCTCTGAAAGATATATGTAATTCATAAAAATTACAAAGAAATTTATTTTTCTCTAGGTAACTGGATGAAAAAATGAATGAAGTCCATTAACAGGCTATTCAAAGGAAAAAATAATCTAAGTAAATATGGTAATAAACAAATAAAAAGAGGCTCATCCATCCTACTAACAATTAGAGAAATAAAAAAACACAGTAAGATATATCTCAGAACAGTAAAATCTAAATTATGACTTTTTAAGAATTGTCATGGTTGCAGAGTATCAATAATTCTCAGATACTAATAGTATGTGAATTTAATCACTGGAGGAAGTGTTTGAGTAATATATTAGTCAGTATTTGAGTAGTTACATTGGACTACTATGACTTGAAATCAGGTTTTATTACTCCAAAGCTAGAGTTCTTAAATAAATAAATAAATATGTGTATGTATATATTGTATGTATACATTTATATATACATACACACATACCATACATACATGTATGCATACATACACTCCATACCACTCTGGGATGGTTTCAAGAAATGAAAGCAATTTTCAATGCAAATACCACAAATAATTCCTGTCTTCTAGCATTTTACCTGGCATTTGAAGGCCAGGACCATTTCATGTTTGTCTTTTTATCTGCAGCATCTGAATAAATGTTTGATGAATAAGTGAATACAGTAACAATTCTCAAAGTATTCTTTATATTTAGAATATAATTGTTCACAGTCTACCATCTGTTTCTAGAATGAATTTGAGAGAGCTCTTGAAAAACCTGAACTATTTTTATGCAAGTTGACTTGTTAGAGAATCAGATACTGAAGTTTTTAAGATAAATGTATTTCAATTAAAATGATTTAAGCTGAAAGTACCAAAGTCATAAAACAATTTCCTAGAATGGCTATTTCCCTCTCAGTTGGGAATAAACTTGGAAGGTGAGGCTTACACTTAAACGAAGGACTGTGCAGAAAATAAATGAGCTGAAAAGAGTTCCCATTCCTTCAACTTCTTAAGACAAGCTGCAGCTTTCATAAAGTACAAACACAATGCCGGAATTCACTGAGTTGGTTCTTTTTCTCCTGTTTACTGTGTGGCATCAATTTCAGAAGCTTTATTAAAACAGTTGTGTCAGAGGCCTTGATGAGTTAATGCCCAACCGGGTTTTAAAGTTTTAATTCTTCCTTCAAATAGTAATTAAACTCCAAAGCTTAACTCAGTGAAGACTTTTTTTCTTCCATTGAACAGGTAGCATGCTTGCCACGGCAGGGGGTTCCTTAGCTCCCTAAACCCTGATTAAAATATTTTTTACAAACATAATGCACAATCACTTGGTAGTGTTTTTTAATCTCATGGTAAAAATTTAAGCCAAGAGCAAAAAATATTTTCCACTAACTTTACCAAGTAATTTTACTGAAGATTTATATCTAGAAAATTTGGAAAATACAGAAAAATAGAAAGTAAAAAATAAATAAAAGATCCATAGGCCCTCACTAAAAGGTAACTTCTATTTAAAATAGATACATGTCCTTTATTTCCATTTAGACCTTTTTGCATGCAGTTTTTGGTTTGAGTTTTACATCATATTGACACACCACAGTTAGCATCAGCTTTTGTTTTCTGTTTGGTTTTTATGAGAGTGATACAAGCTTAAAAAAACAAAACCAAAGACAAACAAAAACAAACAAAAACCCCAAAACTTTCAGGCCAGTAGGGCTTACCTAATTTTTTTTAAAGCAAGATAAAATAAATCAAACTTTGATTTTATTTTCTTTGGCATGATTCTTAATTAGTTTCTTTATTCATTCTGATGTAGGACTTAAAAGCTGTGTGTTGTAGCCCCCAAAACAGGGACTTTGGAATCTTATCACCAGTCTAGGTTTGAATTCTAGCTTTACCTCCTAGTAATTGTATGTGGTAGGCATGTTTAGTTTAACATATACATAGTCTTTTCTTTCTTTCTTTTTTCTTTCTTTCTTTCTTTCTTTCTTTCTTTCTTTCTTTCTTTCTTTCTTTCTTTCTTTCTTTCTTTCTTTCTTTCTTTCTTTCTCTCTCTCTCTCTCTCTCTCTCTCTCTCTCTCTCTCTCTCTCTCTCTCTCTCTCTCCTCTCTCTCTTTCTTTCTTTCTTTTCTTGCATGACAGACACCAATATTCAATCTGAGGTGATGTATTTAACTTTTGGGAACCTCCATTTCTTACGTTGTGAAATCAGAATAATGCACCCTTCCTGGCAGGGCTAATGAGAGTACTAGAGAAAATACATGAAAAGAGTGTTATGAGCAAGTACAAATTCACTGAATTTTATTTTAGTTACTTAAAAAACAAAACAAAACAACCTTATAGATCTTAAACACTCTAGCTTCAAATTGCCCAAATGAGTGTAATAACGACAGAAATAAAAGTAGTTAATCCAAAAGAGTTAGTTCACTCTGAAGGAAGTGTTTTAAATAAAAAAACAAAAGAGCTTCTGAAAGATTTCACACTAGCTACTCTGCTCAAAGATGTGTAGGTCAAGACCAGAAAGTCGAGATAAAAGAAGAGGGAGGAAGAAGGAGGAAGAAGGAGGAAGAAGAAGAGATAGAAGGGAGGAACAGGAGAAAGAAAGGAAGAAAGAAAATTGGATTTGACTCTGACAGAAAGACTAAAGAAGTATTTGTATATGAAGCTGAATTGATTAGAAAAAAATGCAAGCATCTGTAAATAATTGCAGGATATAAATCCTAAGAGAAGAGGAATTTTGCTATGCATATCAGATGAGAAGAAAATATTAGAGACTATTGCATGGCTGGTGGCAATAAAGGATGAATTGGTTCCACAGTTGGTGTGGTGGTTATTGTGATTGTATTTCAATAGACAATCTTTTTAGGAACTCCGGTGGACCACTAATTGTTCTCTCCCTCACATGGAAACCTGGAATAAGTTTGTGTTACCTCAGTCTATTGGGTTAATTACTTTCTGGGAATAGTCTGACTCCAGTGATAGTGTACCATTCAAAGAAGTCCTAACATTGGCCACACCACCACGGCTAGCCTTCATCTAATTTTTTTCCCTCAGAGCATCTCTGAAAGGAAAGAAAGTTAAAAGCAGGTTAGGAAGGTTAGCCTTCTTCCCACTGAGGTAACTACTGATGATAATGAAATAAATAACCTCATTGTTGGGTTTGTCTTTCTAACCCTTTAAATAAACTGCAACAAAAAAAGAATATACATTGTATAGCAAAATATATTTATATATTGTATTTTTATTTTGTTATATATGTAAGTTGCATTAACTTGGAATTTTATTTCCTGTGTTGTTTTTAAAAGAGCATTTTAAAATGTAGTCATAAGTTAAAATATACATAATGTATAAAAACTAACGGAGAGGTGAAACTATGAATTGGTTTTGGAGGCAGACAGAGGGTTATAGTAATAGATTTATGTGAATCAGTGGCCAGACAGCCAGCTACACTTTTACAATAAAGTAGTGAAAATTCTTTTGATAAGTTTTTCAACATAATTACTGAAACCCGTACATGGTACTCTTTCTCTAATTCTCTGGTTTATAAGTTTTGGTTTTTATCTTTTTAAGAAAATTGATAGATTAGTATACTGCCTACCAAATTTAAAATATGGATATTTTGAAGGTCTATATGAATAGCCTCTTTCCCCTTTTTTGCCGTTCTCAGGTAGATTTGAATTGGTTTTATGTAAACAATGGACTGAAATAATACTTTTCCATTTCTTGCTAGCTATAATCAATTTTAAGTTATAATCAATTTTAACCAATTTTAAGTTCAGTATTTTCTTTTCTTCTGATGTGAAAAGCTCCATCTTTACCGAGAGAATATTAATCAGGGTTATTTCTCCTGTGTATTGTAAATTAGTTCTTTTCATGAATTTAAAGAAGAGCTTAAAAAGGCATTGACAATAAAAAAAAAAAAATGGAACAATACAAACTATACTAAATCTTTAAGTATATTTAAGATAAAATTAGATTAGAAAGTAATATTAAAACAGAAAAATAATTTCTACATAAAGCCAAAAATATTTTTAAAATATTTAAATACAAAAAAATTAAAGTAGAAATGGAAACAAAAAATGAAATAAATTATAAAGATTAAATATATTCTGGGAAATAAAGCTTTTGAAAGAAATATATAAAAAAGGCAGAAATAACAGTAGTTCTTTGTGATACCCTATTTCTAAGTAAGTATTTTCTTTAAGAATGATGTTTTAATTATCAAAGAAATTAAAAAAATGAATTACTACATACATGTATTCCTTAAAACAATCTATTGTGAATACTATGCATCAATCATTTTATACCTTTGAAGTTTATACTTTGACATCCTCAAAGCAATGAAGAAAAATCAAGTTCAAGCCCCAGGGTATAAACAGTAACAGGGAAAGGTCAGGTTGAATTTTTTTCCACATCAATGATGGTGAGAATGTGTTTAATTCTTTATTGAACAAAGTGGATCTTTATTTGATACAGTTTCTCTCCTTAGAAAATTGGATGAAAACATCTGACTTACAACAGACAAGAGAATTTCTTGCTGTAAGGAACAAATGTAATAATCAAATTTCTCATAGCTTGAGAAGTGCCACAGAAATTCACACAGATACGACTGCATGCCAACTGGCTTGGGCACAAAGCTTCCAGCTTTGTTGCAAACATCCACATGCAGTGAAAATATGATACTTCTTTAAATCCCCTCTCCCTTTTTTTTTAGTGTATTGCAAACATTTTAATTGTGGTTTTCCCCCATGCTTTTCCCAATTTTACTAATAACATCACAAATATCATAGTTCTAAATTCCTTGGCTTGTTATAACTGGCAGAACTTGTTTATTCTTCTTCCAAAAAATATTTAATGTCTAACATTTCTTCATATTCCAATGCATACCGATAACCAAAGGGTCTCTAGTACTTTTTGTGTTTTAGATTAGAAAAAAAAAAAAAAGATATGATACATCATGTACAATAAAAAATAGTGAAAACTGAAATGCTTTCAAACATCTGGTTTGCCATACCTTTCAATGTGCTGGGACATTAAAGGAGATACTTTTAAAAAGGACTTCAACAATATAAAAAAAAATGAAAGGAATAAAGATTTCTATTATGGGAAAAAAATCAAGCATTTATGAGTATTTATTCATTTTAGTCACCTATGCTAAGTAATATTTTTCTCTGTTCTTATTTAAAAAACTTGTGAATAGAAAGTTCTTATTTTAAATAATTGCAACAATATTTTTCCTTTGTTTACTAAAATGGTCCTCTAGGTTAGAAAATGGTAATAGAGTTTATTGACCTAATACTATATTTAGCTTTTCAATTGAAAAATAATATTGCATTAGTCTTAACTATTATGGGGCCAGAGTGGTAACACAAACATTGTGTGTGTGTCTTTTTAATATGTCACTGTTTTAATTATGAAACATAAAATTGTTTCTTCTCTTCATGTAAAGAAAAAGTTGCAGCATCCAATTTTAAGATTTAGGGATTTGTGAAAGCTGGGATGGCTCAGGGGGTTAAGTGCTCGCTTTGAAGCCCCTAGGACCGAGGATCAAATTCCGGCTCTGGCCCAGGAGGACCCACATACTGAACTGGGGTGTGCTTCCCAAATGCGGTGAGGCCCCCAGTTCAGTTAAAACAAAAAACAAACAAACAAACAAAATGCTTTTTGGGGAAGCCGGGATGGCTCAGTGGGTTAAGCGCTCACTTTGCAGTACCGGGAACCGAGGATCGAATCCCGGCCCCGGCCTCGGCCTGTGGGAACCCATGTGCTGAACTGGGGAGTTCCCCAAAGTTCAGTTCTCTCTCTGTCTCTGTATCCCCACCCCTCTCTCTGTCAAAAGTAATTAAAAAAAAAAAAGATTTAGAGATTTGTCACTTGTAGCGAAAATAATTTTGCAATAAAAACTAAAATAATCCAGATATTACTGTATAGATAAAATAAAAGGCATATAACTGTATGGCAAGAGATCCCCCACATTTTTTATTTTCTCTTAAAAAAACTAGCCACTAAATGACATTGCACTATCTTGGTTATTATGAGTTGTTCAGATTTTAGCTGATTACTCAGTGGTTTTAAAAATTTAGGTGGGAGAGGGCACCAGCATTATGGACACACTCAATGGTTTGGTGTTTACCTGGAGAGGAGGAAGGAGGGGGGAGGGAGAGTTGTGGGGGGAGGTGGGAGTGGGCACCAGATATATGGTGATGGAGGGGGACCTGATTCTGGGAGCTGGGCACATAATGCGATGCATGGGTGATGTGATGTGGAGTTGTACATCGGGAAACTAATTGTTACCAACCAATGTCACCCCATTAAATGTAACAAAATATAATAATATTAAAAAGAAAAATTTATGTAGTTATAATGTTGTACTAAGGCATTAAACTGAAAAGTTTTTATTTTCTAAACATCTTATAGAAGAATTTAATCATATTAATCCCTAAATAAGTCATTACTAAATTTTAATGGTACAATAAAGGTGTTCTTTGATTATGATTTATTTATATTTATTTTTAAAAATTTATTCTATTGTTTTGAGAGAAAGTGAGATTGAGAAAGAGAGAGAGAAAGAAAGAGGGAGGGCCCAAAGCAGTCTCTATATTTGTACTTCATTAGTTGTGACATAGTTTTATTCCACACAGGTGGCTGTGGGGCTGTGTGGGTCCTCCTTTGGGAGATGAGAACGTTTGCTGCTGAGCCATCCCCACCTTACCAGTTCTACTGCACTTTAGCATGTGTGTTTGCTTGGGCTACGGTTGGGAATCAAACCCCAGACCTCGCAATTGTGAGACAAGTGTTCAACTGCCGTGCTAGCACGGCATCCCCTATACTTTTTTATTTTTACACCTTGATAATTTTCATGCAGAAATTATCTTTGTTTTCACTGTAGCATGTAGGTGCAGACATGTACATAGTAGGTGCTCAATAAATAATCTTTCTTTGACAGGCTGAAAAGCCAGTATCATTTTACTTGAAATAATCTTACATAAAGTTTCCTGTTCATGCCCCAGAAGAAAACGTTTTATTGATTACCTTTTTCTCTGTCAAACCTTATTTTAACCATAAACAGTTGCTCTGGTAGCCTTCAGTGTAGATTTTTCGCCAGCTTCAACATATATGTTCACTAATCAATTTACTCACATTTAACGTTTTATTTATTCATGCCACCATACATTCATTTTCTATTTCCCCTAAGAGAACAGTATGCAGGTAATCTAATGACCAGTATCTTCCACTGCTTCACTAGCTTTGGAAAAAATTTCTAAAAGTCTCCTTTAAATCTGATAAAGGCAAAAATGACAATAATATATTTATTTCCCCTGCATCTGATATCTCTCAAAAATGACTAAGTAGTTTCAAATGTAGAAAAGCACTGGACACCTTGCATCACACCATCTGTTTTTATAGAACATCCATCATTCTGAAAGCCTCTAGAATTCTAGATTCTCAAATGCACACACATCTAGAATTAAAATGTTATGGTTATGGATGAGAGTCCCTGAATACCCCATGAGTTTCATTCTGAAGTACTCTGTCTACACCAGTGAAACACTGAGGAATTATTGGAGGCCAATAGTTAGAACAACTGCCTATTCTTGCTCTATGAAGACAGTGACAATAGCACTCACACTTATAAAGAAATGTAAAAAATTTCCCTTCAATTTCCACTTTCTTTTTCACCTCTAGGGAAACTGTTTCCATGAAGACTTCTGGTTACCTCCCCTCTATAGTAGTAGGCTCAGGGGATTGGCATGTGCAACTCATGCTTATAAAAGACACAGGGGTCCAAGGTCCTGTCATCTCAGACTCAACCATCCTTCCTTCAGATAGCTGCACCATGAAAAACCAACCTTTAATCATTACACATCCGACATCATGCTGATCTGGTAAAGGCCAATGAGACAGAATAAGGCATTCAGATGTTCCCATGTCTACTTTCCTCTCGTGCTCTGACTCACTGCTACCTTGGATTATGTCATTAGCTATTTTGGGCATCATGTTGTTCAAATAAAACTGCTGACCAGGGTATTTGCTGACCACCTACCTCACAGATACATTGTGAAGCTCAGCTATGAAGCTATTGTAAAGCAATCTAAAAACATCTAGTGTTACGTAAGCTTTAACTAAGTGAGGCAAGGGAGTGTGTTGTACATAGAATCATCAGCTTTGTTTCTTTTAGTCTTTCATGGTCATTTCCTGGAAAAATAAAAGTGCTATTCCAGGATGAGCGGGTCTGAGCCTGCTTCTGGAAGGTAACTAAGAAAGTACTGTGGTCCATGGCTTTATGGCCTTCAGGCCATAGTACTTTCTTAATTTAGAAAAATTGATTTTTTTCTATTAAAACATTTTTTTTCACAGCAATTTTAGTATATGTTCTGCAGAAGTGAGCACTAGAGCAACTTTAAACTCACAGAAAATTTAATTAGAAAGAACAGAGAATTCTCTCCCCACACACATACAGAATTTCCTCTTATTTACATTTTGAGTTAGTGTTATACACTTGTAACAATTGATGAAACAGTATTGATACATTATTAATAACACTGTTCCTGTTGTACATTCTATGGGTTTGAAAATCTTTTTTTTTTTTTTTACTGTTCTTGACAGAGAAAGAGAGACAGAGAGAAAGGGAAGGGCCCAGAGCAGTCTCCATAGTTGCACATCATTAGTTTTCTACATAGTCTTAAGTCCACAGGTGGGCACAGGGCTGTGCAAGGCAGGAACCAGCTTGAGTCCTCTACATGGGAGGCACACCCCCGCAAGCCAGGGACCTTCCACGTGGGAAGCATGCCTGGGATAGGAGCTGAACCAGGGGCCTCCCACATAGGAGGTCATCCCAGTGAGAACCGTACTGGGGGCACCCCCCAGTTTAGCATATGGGTTTGCTCAAGGTGGGGCTGGGATTCGATCCTCAGACCCTGGGGCTGCAAGAAGAGTGCTCAACCTGCTGAGCCATCCTGGCATCCCCCTGAAAATCTATTTTTCAATGAGCAAAAGTAGGGATGTGGAAAATTTAGTTGAAAACACATACACAATGCATGAGGAAACAATGACAAAAGAGTCCACAGTCACTTCTTAGAATGGAGGACACCTTACATCATTCACCTACACTGTATACAATTGGATATACCTCATTATTATGACAGAAAAGGAGAAAAGACAGGAATAGAAATGCATATCATCCTGATTATACAAAACAGATTAAAAAAACTGATAGAAATGTATATTATCTTTCTAGAAAGCCCAGAGTGATGCACAATTTACTTTGAACCCCTCAAACTCTTGCTTGTAAGGAGTGGACGAAAACCTAAAATTAAACTGGCGGTGCATACTGGAAAGATAACAGGGTCAGAGAAAGAGAATTTAAAACAAAGAATGCAGAAGGGGAATTTTGAGAGGAATTAGCATCTTTCACAATTAAGAACTGAAAATGTTTGAACTGTGACTTCATGAAGCCAAAGGAAATCTTTGAGAAAAGAAATGTTCCACCAGCATGCCAACTTTCTCATGTGGCTATCACTTTTCTTGCACAGAATCAGCCTACATCTGTCCAGGGAAATCCCTTCACTTGTTTCCTGCCATGAAGAATCAACTTATGATTTATTGTAACTACCAAGGTAATATGGATCATTATGAATGAAAATGTGTTTTTGTTAGTGTTCTCATTCCTTATTTAAGCTCAAGTAAAATACTTGCTTGCAATTAAGTAAGCACCTATGTTGAGGATTAAAATATGAGATTACAAACACAAAATAGAGAGCAAATATACAAAATACCAAGCTTCATTCAATCTTAACAAGTCATAGAGTATATAAAGTACTATTATCTTACACATCAGCAAAGAGTAGAAGACTTTCCCAATTATAATGTTAAGAATAATCTTAATTTCAGATGTTAAAATTTAAATAAAAAAATATGTCTTAGAGTGATGAAATACAATTTATGGAGTAATCTAAAAGAAGAAGTACTTGCTTCTCTTAGATTTCATTTAGAAATGTTTTAAAGATTTATTTTATTGATTTTTGACAGAGAGAAACAGAGGCAGAGAGAGACAGAGAGAAGTGGGAGGGCCCAGAGCAGTCTCCATAGTTGACATTGGTTTTCCATATAGTTTCACTCCACAGGCGGGCACAGGGCTGCGCAGGGCAGGAACTGGGCTGGGAGCCTCGGCAAGAACTGAACTGGGGGCACACCCCAGTTCAGCATGTGGGTCCGCATGGGCCGGGGCCGGGATTCGATCCTCGGTCCTCAGGGCTTCAAAGCGAGCGCTTTACCCGCTGAGCCATCCCAGCTTTCCCTAGAAATGTTTTAATGAATTGCTTTTTGGCCCTTTGGCTAAGATCAAGTGTGGAAATAAGTTAAATTGTAGACAACCTGTTAAAGAGACCCTAAAACAGTCTCACATTGAATCCTTCATTAGAAAGATTTTTTATAGCATTATGTTTTATTAATGTTTATTAATGTTTTATTCTGTTATGTTAAATAACAGAAGTTATTTGCCAAAAACACTATTGAGTTTGCTTAATTTTAACCTTTTAATTTTGAGATACTCCTCTTATGAGCAAAAAATGATCTTTTGAATAGTTTGACTTAATTTTCAAGTTACTTGAACTCATTAAACATCAGTTTCTTGAACTATAAAAAACAGTATAGTAGTGCTTATTCTAAGGGGTTATTATAAGAGATAAAAGAGCCCACTGGGCATCTCATAAGCATTGAAAAACTATCAGTTATTGCTACTAGTATTTGGCATATAGAAATCAGACTGATCAGTTTTCTCTCTACTGTTTTCTAGCCATATTAACTAGAGTAAACTGATTATTTTCTATGCTTTAATTTCTTCATCATAAATGAGGATAATCATACTGATTTTTCAGGTTTTTATGTGGGGTCAGTGAGCTAATTAAAACATAACATATCTCCTTCCCTACATTATGCTAGCCATATTCTGCTGATTAATTAAAAATGTAATACTAGTACATGACATGTATTGAACACTTATGCCCATTGACTTCTTTAATCCTCACTATAATCCCGGGAGGTAGTCATAATTATTATCCCTATTTTCCAAAAAAAGGAAACCAAGGCACAGAATAGCTAAGTAATGGTTATATAACTTTGGGAGAGCTGTTCATCGGGTCCAGACAGCCTGGCCCCAAAGCTTGAGTGCTGCTCAAAGTACTCTTTGCTTGCCTTAACTTTATCATTTGGCTTACTGAGTGAACATGGCCTTCTATTAGGCCACAATATTCTGGAACTAACAAAAATCCAAGATAGGGCTGCCCACTGCAGATACGCTTTCAGCAGTAGGCATAGACAGGACAGAAGACATGCTGTTAAACAGGATTGCTCACAGCTACAGTATTTGGCACACAGCTAAAGTTGAGTCATTGAGAACTTTCTTCACAGCCACATAATCTGGGGAATAATATGGAAGGTATTTAACAATCTGTATGAACACGTAAACCCAGCGGAATAATGAGCAATCTGTCTCTTAAGTTAACAAAAAGAGAAACAGTTCTAAGCAAATTTGAACATTTACGAAGATAACCAGGATGAAAGGAACATACTACCGGTACTTGGAAATATTCAGTAGACAAGTCAAATGAAGTTCAAGGGAAAACAAGCAGATTGATTAAGATGGTCTAGGAAAATGGAAAGATTTAAAGATACAGGGCTCAGAAAATGATAAGAGACTTGTAAGAATGGAGACAACATGAAAATTACTTGACAAAATCACTTCAGCTCATAAACGCTGATCTTCCATTGTACTTGGAAGTAGCAGTGTAGAGTTTTAAATTTTAAGCTTTCTTTGTTTCATGTGTGTTTATGTGGGTTCCTAAGATTGTAAACTCTGGTGACTTCTGTGCTGCATTGGGAGACACTAAATGTGGGATCAGAAGAGAATTGTCTAAGACCTGGCCTGACACAGTGCCCACACAGACAAACCATTTCCTCTCTGTCAAGGTGTCCTCATCTGTGAAACATAGGAGTATCTACTCAAAATAGGAATGTATGTGGAAAACCTTGATGAACTGTGTACTGCTTCTTCTTCTTTTTTTTTTTTTTCTTAAGATTTATTTTATTGTTTTTGACAGAAATGGAGAGAGATAGAGAGAAGGGGGAGGGCCCAGAACAGTCTCCATAGTTGTACGTCATCACTTTTCAACATGGTCTCTCATTCCACACAGATGGGTGGGGGGGCCGAGCAGGGCAGGAACTGGGCCAGGGGCTTCCCATATGGGAGGCACATCCCCTTTAGCTAGGGGACAAACCAGGAAATGAAAACTACACTGGTAGCCTCCCACATGGGAAGCACACCCCAGTTTGGCATATGGGTCCACATGGGCCGGGACTGGGATTTGATCCTCGGTCCTGAGGCTGCAAAGTGAGTGCTTAACCTGCTGAGCCATCCTGGGTTCCCCTGTGTACTGCTTCTTAAATTTAAGGTATTCAGAGGTAGGGAATAAAAAAACCAAGAACAGGCAAGCAGAAAAGAACTTGAGATCTGAAGACCAGAAATCAATACTTTGACACTTAATAGCTTTGTGACTTTAATCAGAACAATTTAATGATGCCACCTAACCTCTCTAAATTTAGTTTTCTTATTTACAAAACAGTTAGTGGTACTTACTATTTCAATGGACTTTTGTGTGAAACACATCAATCCTGCGCAATAGGTTAACATCACCCTTTATTTTATAGATAAGAAAATTATGATTTTTTTTCCTGATATTGTTATGATTTTCATAAAATCTATAATGATTATGGACATAAAATAAAAACAAATACTTGTTGGTTGATGAAGGTAAGTACATAGTTATTTTACTGGATGAGAACTGTATTCCACATAGAGGCTCTCTTGTCCATCCATAAAGTACATGCTGTAAAATGCCGTCCTAGGGGGTTAGTCCAGAGGATCTCTCGATGTTCCTTTTTAGCTATAGGGTTCTGAGATGTCAATTACCAACAGAACAAAGAACATAACTGGTAGAAATTAAATCATGGCTTTTCTGGAGACAGTGCTATTTGTCGGAAAATTGCAAAATGCAGATGGGAAGAAGGAAATAACATGTCTGTGACTCATGATGCTAAAAGCTAAGAAAAGGTGGGTTTTCTTTGTGGCTATAAAACAAACAAAAAAGTACATAAACCCAATGTTTAAATGTTAATTTGCTACAACACATCATATGTTTATAGCAAGAATTTGATGGAAGCATCAGATTAAAAAAAGACAACAAATCTTTTCCCATTGTCCCTTGCTTATAAAGAAGATACCCAATTGTCTCCTGTAATGCATATTTACATGTCTGTGTGGAATACCCTGACCTTTTTTGCTGTAGCGACCATGAAACAATACTTCTATGACGGGGAATATGAAATATTTTGAAATAAAGGAAAACCTTGTGGTTTCTGAGATAAAGAAAAAGATGCCCTATCTTGCACGTCATGCGTATACTTGCTGCTATGCGCTGGGTTTATCTATTAGCCAGGGTACCCTGAGTGCTTTGTAACTGGCCTTCAGACTCTTCAACTCTCTACATTTTAAAGCAGAACTTTGAATATAAAAACGACTAACCCTGTACTACTTTACATGTTACAGATTTTAGAGAAGTTTTGGCAATCAAATTAACAAGGAATGGTGCAGTGGGCTTTACAAACTCAGAAACCAAAAGTAACCACATAGGATGGTTTGAACATAAAAATTCCTAACTAATAGGGAGTCATGGTGAGCAGTCACAGCCTGGGCCGGTAGCTTCCCTGACAAAGGTCAGTCTTTACCTTAAGTGAGCCTTCTCTTGTATTTTTGCATCTAAAGTTAACTACCCTTTGAAGTGTCAGGATAATTACCTTTCCTAGGCCCCTCAGAGCACACCCACCACCAGAGGATAAGACCACAGGACCCCTCATTGTTGTCTTGTTTCCCACTTACCATCTGTATAGACTAAAATATTCATTATTAATTATCCTCTACCCACCAGTGTAAAAGAAATATGTCTCTTCATTTTAATTCCCTCCCCCACCCAGTCTCAGAGATGTTCCCATTTTGCTTTCTCCTGCCCACTTAAACTACCACCAATAGATTTCATGCAAAACTTTTTGCATGTCCTTTGATTCTAATGTGAAAATAAACTGCAAAACTGGCATTCTCTGGAGTATTTTCTCAATCCCTTGAGAGTTTGTTTCCCAGAAAGTGTCATCAGTTTGACTCAGATCAACTCATAAAAATTAATTTTAGGTATTTTATTTATTTTTATTTTTTTTATTATTGTTAAATATAATGGGGTGGCATTGGTTGGTAACAATCAGATAGTTTCCAGATGTACAAGTCCCCATCAAATCATTCTTGCATTGCACCATGTGCCCACCACCCAGAATCAGCTTCCCTTCCATCACCATACATCTGGTGCCCACTCCAACCTCCCCCTACTACTCTCCATCCCCCCTCTTCCCCTCTCTCCAGGTAACCAACAAACCATTGAGTGTGTCCATAATGCTGGTGCCCTCTCCCACCTCTCCTCCCTCTCTCCCTCCCCCCTCCTCCCCTTCCCTCCGGCAATCACCAAGCTATTAAGTGTGTCCATAGGTCTCTGTGTCTTTGTAACTTTCAGTTTTATATTCCACCTATAAGTGAGGTCATGTGTTTCCTGGTTCTTTCAGTCTGACTTATTTCGCTTAATAAGATGGTCTCTAGGTCCATCCATGTTGCCAGAAATGACTGTATTTCATCATTTCTTATCGCTGAGTAGTATTCCTTTGTGTAAATGTACCACATCTTTTTTATTCAGTCATCTATCGAAGGGCATTTTGGTTGTTACCATGTTCTGGCCACTGTGAACAGTGCTGCGATGAACATGCGGGTACAAACATCTTTAAAGATTAAGGTTTTCAAGTTTTAAAATGGAATTACCATATGACCCAGCCATCCCTCCACTGGGCATCTACCCAAAAAACTTGAAAACATTAATCTTTAATTTAAAATAAAGGAACTGATTATTCTGAATTAGAAATAGTATACAGGGACAGGATATGTTCATTTCTCCTCGGCCTTTCTTTCTCCAAACAGACTTACATCCATTTTGAATTTACCTTATACTACAGCATAAATCAAAGAGGAAAAAAGAACTCACAATATTCTATTGCATTCCATTTTACAAACTGTAATAACTAGGCTGGTCTGTAAAATGTCTGCTCAGGGGAAAGGCTGAAACTACTGACTAAAATGAGGTTTGAGTTTCTTCTGAGAATTGGAATTCCTTGTGCTCTTCCAACTCCTAGATGACATAGATAATGGAAAATTAATTTTAATGCTAATGATATGCTTAAATTGGCAAAGATCAGTAGTCATTATGGACTGGTTTTTGTTCATGTTTTAAGTTTGCCATTCTAAACCTTTGAGCAGGTTTTAAAACACTTAATACATCACTCTCCAGACTCCAGTGTTTACCTTCCTCTAAAACTCATCTTTTATTATTTAACTTTTCTACCACATAGAGAAGTTAAGTAATAAGTAAAAGGGCTTTGGAACAAGACTGTGATTAGATTAAACCCCAAGGTTTTGCTACACCTTGTGACTGTGCACAACTTATTTGACCTCTCTGAAAAATGGCAATAATATTTCCTAATGCTGTCATTTTGTGAGTGTGTGAAGATTAACTGGGATAACCTATATAATAATGTGTATTTTCTGGCGTATAAGACGACCGGGCGTATAAAACGACCCCCTAATTTTACAGTTAAAACGTAGGTTTAGGCCTATATTCGCTGTATAAGACTACCCCCCACTTCCGAGGCTGTAGTCTTATACAGCGAATATAGGCCTAAACCTACGTTTTAACTGTAAAATTAGGGGGTCGTCTTATACGCCCGGTCGTCTTATACGCCGGAAAATACGGTACTCTGAACAGTGTTTGGATCAACTAAAGGCTTCTAATAAATGTTAGTTATTATTAGTCCATCTCATAAGTGAAAGTACATTAATGTTTAAATTGTTTTCTAGTCAATGTTAAAAGTACTACTTTTGGGTTTACTCATTTCTGGGTTTTAATGAAAGTTGTCCTGTTGAAACTATGTGAAATTGATAAGCCCCACCCAAAGGAATTAGATTATATATGCAAACTAAAAATTTTAAAAAAATAAAATTCAAATCTTAATAACCTTAGTAAACTGTTGGATTTTTAAATTTTTTATTCCAAACTCTTTTGTAACTCTGTAAAGCATGCCTTCAAAACTCATAGATATGTGAGTGTGGGATTGGTTTGGGCACTGGTGATAGGGAGGACACTTTGGAGTAAAATAAAAATTTAGAATTGAAAAAGACTTTATATATGCAAGTATATCATGGACTCTAAACTCAGAGCGCCAGAGTCAGAACACTAATCCTGTCCCTTATGATCTTTGAGCAAGTTAATCTCTTTGTCTCTTAGTTTTCTCTTATGAAACAAAAAAATGAAGATATTATTAGTACCAAGCTCATGGTGCTATCATAAGAATTAAATAAGTTTATACATTTGAGAGTAGAACAGTACCTGCTATCTTCAGTGACTTCTCATTATATGTTAGCTATTATTATTTTACTAACAAAGAAATTAAGGTGGAGAAAGGAAGTGAATTCCCTAAGGTTGTATTTTAGTGCTGCTGAGGGGTAGGGTCCAGTACTTCTTTTTCTCAGTCTTCTGTTCTTTCTATTCTAATAGCAGTTTACTCTTCACCTTGGCCTCACCACTAGGCAGGTTCCATTTCCTCTACCCTGTGCAAGAACTTTGCTTTGTTCATCCACAGCTTAACCAGTGAAAATGTGAGTTCTGGGCATTGATATTTATTGCTGGTGTTGTAGAAAGGTTATCTTTGGACAGGGAAAGGATTAAGTTTTCTACCAGGTGGAGGTTGAAATTTCTGTTAAGTTACTATCTATGACCTTTTCCTTGCTTAATACTCAAATATAAAACAAATGAGTAAAACAAAATAAAACAAATCTGCAGCAAAACAAGAGATGAAGATTTTTAAAATTGCCAAGGAGAAATGAAAGCTGTAGCTATCCCCAAAGAATTCATGAGCTATTTGAGCAGATTATTTAACACCGCTGCCTCCAATCTGCTAAGCATGGGCATACCATACCATAAGAGCATTTGAGGACCTATGAGCTGACAAAGGGGACTATTTGCAGAATATCCCTGGAGAATCTTCCCTGTGGGCAGTAAGCAGCAAAGAGAAAGAGAGGCAAATTGTGTGGGGAATGTTAAACCTCATTTTCTGTTTATCTCTTTGCAGATCCCAAATTCACCACCCACTACAGCCTCTACCTGGTTAATCTTCTGTGTCACAGTTCTGGGTGCACTCATCAGCATGCAAGTAACACATATGAAGGTGGATGTATTTGCGTATGAAGATGGATAAATAAAGTCTGAAAATGGATAGTGACATAAGAAAGTCATCACTGTATGCTTATAAACAACTTTTTGATTAGACCTTGTGAACTAGAAACATGATAGTTTTTCTGCAAACTAGTGTGGCTTTCATATTTGAAGTAGGTTTTTTAGTGTTGTTTTGAGTAAATGTTCTAAATCTTTTTTGAATGTCAGAAATTGGGTGTATTCTAATAGTAAGTTGCTTAAGGTGGGATGTTTATGCTTAGATTTTTTTCCCTGCATAGCTTCTCCTACTTTTTCACCAAGGTAGACCTCAGCCATACATGAATACCAAGGGTTAGGGGCAAAACCTGAAGAGATCATCCAGAAGCAGAATTTTCTTCAAGTTTCTCAAATATATGCCATAGAGGTTAATAACATAAGTTCTTGTAAACAAATGGTCTGACTTTGAATCCCTGTGTTACCCCTGACTAGCTGAGTGACCTTGAACAGGTAGCCTATCCCTCCTCTACCTCAATTAAGTGGGGGTAATAATCACACCCTCTTGATTGGACTGTTGTGAGAAGGGAATGAGTTAATTCACAAGAGGGCCTGGCAAAGTGAGCGCTCGATAAATACTAGCTTGATTATTTATGCTATGATATACCCTGGTTTCATTAAAATAAAAGCAATGGGTTCATACCCCCAGCCAAATCAAATCATGTATTCATTTATATAAGAATACATTGAGGGTGTATTGAAGAGCTATACTTCGTTGGGCATTGTGAGAGACCAACGATAGATAAAACCTACAGTGAGTTACCAGGCAATTTATGGTCTTCTTGAGGAAATGCATGAAGTAGAGAATAGTCACAATAATAAAAATAAGCATTTATTGAGCAAGTACTACAAGTTTTCTGTACATTAGCTAGAATCCAAACAGTCCTACCAGGTAGATACCAGTTTCGCCATGTTATAGGTGTGGAAACAGAGGCTCAGAGAGGTCAGGTAACATTTCCAAGTCACATGGGTTGCAAGTAATGGAGCAAGGATTTGAACCCACATCCGAGTTCACTTCCCTAATTCTTGTTTGTTAAATCTGTGGTCTGGGTTTGGAAGTTGGTAGCAACAGATAATGACTAGTAACCAAGGAGGATCAAAAATGTGAAAAACTGTATAGGGATGTTTAGAAAATGAGAGGAAAAAAAGATCTCAGAGAATAATTCAAATCCTTGGCTCTACCTTGGAGTATCGGCCTACGCAAGGACAATGGAGTGAGGTGGGTTTCATCTCTTGTGCCAGCTCTCCTCAGTCGTTGCTGCTGGGAACACCAGGTGGGCAGCACTATTGAGCACCTAGACTCAATGGGAGGAGTCTTGTCCAATCAGCAGTGTGTCCTGTAGGCACAAGAGTGGGCAGTGGCAGCATGGTATCTGTAAACCCCTGCCTGGGGTAAACAGTGAGCCAGAAAAGCAATTAAAGCAGAAACAGATGAGGATAATTAGAAGGGATAGCTCTGAAGGGTAGAAGGAGGCAGTGAAACTAAAACAGAGAATTTGAGCTATTTCTGTCCATTCCTTGATGTCTGGAAAAACAGTCTTTTTGGTCCAGACTGTGTTACCACGCCCTAAATAAGATGGAAACTCTTCTCAGCACTGTCCCCTAGTTTGGATTCAATGGCATCTCCTGGCTTCTGCTACCAAATTGCCCTAAACAGGATAAAAGCCTGTTGGACATGTCCATTTGGATGTTGTATAATTTCCTAACTCTACTTCATCAAAATTGAACTCATCTTCCTCCAAAAAGTCTGTTCCTTTCTCATTTTTTACCGTTATAGTTTAACAGCACCAAATTCATCTAGTTATCTAAATGAGAAACTAGTCCTTTTTTTTTTAATGATAAAATGCTTCTCTCAAGGTTTCTGTTTCAGTGTATATGTGTCCTACCCCCATCCATCTTTATTCAAATCATCAAATGAGTCAGTTCTTTGATTGAGGATACATCACTGGTGTTGTGGGGAGGGGAGCTTGCTATTAGCCCACAAAGTCCCCAGGAAAGCCCAATTTAGTGTCGTTGGCATGTTAAGCTTAAGTCCTGGGATCTCTGAGGTTAGTTTCCCATAACCTTATAACAATCAAAGAGGACACACTGGAAAAGTACATCTTTTATGAGAGAAAAGAGGGTCAGAAATATTGAGAAATCCAAACCAATGGAAAGGCACTGAAAAATAAATAGAATGGAATGAAAAGTTACTAAAAATATTAAAATTTCCCACTTTGTTATTCTGCTTTGTTATTCTGTTGGTCATAAGAAAATGGGCTTTGAGATTTTCAACACTGGCTCGAAAAGGGTGAAGACTAAAAAAGCAAATTGGATAATCCACTTTCTTCATTCTCCTCTCCTACTACTCCTTTGACCTCTTAGATGTGTATCTTCATTAGACATGGCAGAGAGGTGATTACTTGCATGATTTGACTTCTCATTAAAGCCCTTATAAATTTGACCTTTGATTGATTGATGGAGCCCCAATGCCTCAGTGCAATATTCACATTATGAAAGCACTGACATATTGTACAATTTAGTGTTCTTGGCAAACTCAATTCAGAGGAGACCAAAACCTTGAATGCTGCAGGTCAGGCCTGTGGTAGATCGGCAGGGCTGTCTGTAAGAGACTTCTTGGGTGTCCAATTAGGCAGAGATTAAAAGTGCTACAAATTTCTAAGTTGTATTTGCAGTAAGTTAACTAGAATTTTTAAAGGGTAAATCGTAGTCACAGGTCAGACTAAGGAACCCCTGTGATGTAAGTCAATAATAAATGAGCTGCTCTTTTGAATTATGTTGCTTTATTGATGTTTTCAAACTTGCCATGAAACCTTGGGCAAGTTATGTAAGCTGCTCCAAGTCTTAGTTTCCTCATCTGCACAATAGTGGTAATAGTACTGCCTAATTCACTGAACTATTTTGAGGATTAAATTAAAAAATCTTGGTACATAGTGAATGCTCAATCAATGTCAATTGTCTAACCACAGTAATTTTACCAATGGACTATTAATTTTGAAAACAAGGAATGAAACTTTGGGAACCCCCTCTATATCTACTATTGCAGACAGGAATAGAGACAGAATATCTGCAAAGTACCCTTTAATAGAAAAAGTTTGAATGTCATCTTGCCTTTTTTAGCCACTCCTTCTTCTACTCCTTTTAATCAAAGTACTATAGAAACACAATCAAAAAAGTCAGAGAGCACTATAGGAATGATGATGGAAAATAATAGCTGCCTGTATTGTCCTCTCTCTACCCAAATCCCGCTCCCTAAACGCAATCTTTTAATTCTTTTAGCTATCCTTTTTTTTCTTTTCTTTTATTTCAATATTAGAATGTATCCATTGATTTCCAAACAATAAAAATGCCGCTCTTTTATTTTACACACACACACACTCATACACACTCACACTCATACATACACAGGCACGTTTCACATTTTCCTCCTCTTCTAGAAGAGTTACATTATATTCAGTGTCTATGTTTTCCATTTTATTCACCACTGAGCCATATATTGGTCTATGATTACATTTTCTTTATTGCAGGACTTTTTGGTTTAGCTTAGACGTAATACATACCACACTTGGTTCTCTTTTCAGTTTCTTTGCTTTCTAGGTATCTATTATTAATGTATTCTTAAAATTTCTGTCTAATCTATGTATAACACTGCTGTGAATACAATCTTATTAGGTATATTTGTTGGTTATTTGTTGGTTCCCTTTTTTCCCCTCTTTGAGTCATGTCCCTGTCACTCTGCTACTCTGCTCCAATGGAAACCAGTTGCTCTCTGGGTGTTATTATCCTGGGATGTCTTTCTTTAATTAGAGCTCCTTGTCCTGAATCCCACATCTTCCTTTTTTCCTGGTTTAGTTTCCTGGTTTATTTCCCTGGTATTGTGGCACATGTATTTTGATAGCTGCCTAAGAAAGATGTAGGCAAGCTATATGGATTTCTCCCGTGGCAAAAGTTGCTGGTTGCTCCCAGTAGTACTATTCCTCTTTTCTTGTAGTTATAGTTTTGCTGAGTACATGGCTATCTGCCCAGATTGGAGACTGCTTTTAGTAGCCTCTTGAGCTCTTTTCATCCTTTTGGCTAAGATTAAGTGTAGTAGCTTCTTGAGCAGTTCTGTGGGGCCACGGTGCCTATATTTCGTGGAGTGACTGGAAATAAAAGCACCAAGTGATATCTTCTGTGGACCTGTCCTGACTGAGAATTGTATGCAGTGCACCCTTCTCATCCCTAGAGTGTGGATGCCACCCTGGACTATGAGGACGTGAGCCAAATCTGGGGATGACTGAGCAAGGTGTTGTAATGGGCCCGTGTTGTTGAGGGCATCGTGGAGCAATGCTTCCATGCCATTCCTGAACTGCAGTCCTGTACTTTTATGTAGGAGAGAAATAACTTCTATTCTAAGGAACAACTTGATCCTTACTTTTTTTTTTTTAAGATTTATTTTTATTGTTTTTGACAGAGAGAGATACAGAGACAGAGAGAAGGGGGAGGGCCCAGAACAGTCTCCATAGTTGCACATCATTGGTTTTTCCACATAGTTTCATTCCACAGGTGGGCGGGGCTGCACAGGGCAGGAACTGGGCTGGGGTTTTGCCCCGGTGAGAACTGAACTAACTGGGGGCACTCCCCAGTTCAGTATATGGGTCCGCATGGGCTGGGGCCGGGATTCGATCCTCAGTCCCCGGGGCTACAAAGTGAGTACTTAACCCACTGAGCCATCCCAGCTTCCTGATCCTTACTTTTCATGTATGAAATTTTTTTACCTTTATACTTTAGTGATTTGGTTGAATTTAGAATTCAAATTGGCAACCATTTAGTTCTCAGAAATTTGAAACCTTTTCTAGTTGTCTTTAGCTTCTAGTATTGTTTCTGAAAAATCTGTTGCAGTTATAATTTATAATACTTTAGATATGACCTTTTTATTTTTAATGTCTCTCTCTGGAAGTTTTATGGTCATTCTGATATTCACTGAAGGCCTGCTTTAACGTGGATTATTTTTTACATATTGAGGAGGAAATTTGAGGGAATTTCATATATATCTGGAAAAAGTCCTTGGTTTATTTCTTGGATAATTTCTTCTTCCCTCTGTATCTATTTCAATATCTCCAAAGAAAGAACTTCTATTCTTTTCTCAAAGCTAGAAGAGAGCTAATCACCTGAGTATATGATGTTAGAGAGGACATTGTGGATCTAATTTATCATATAGAAATTTCAACTGATTCTTACCATCTTATTTTTCAATTCCACCATCTACCTCTTTCTTCTGAGGTACCTGGTGCCTCCAATTCCTGGGACTTTAAAGGTTCTGCAGTTTGACTTGGTTCCTGCTGACTGTCTACCTGCAGATCCTCAGGTTTCAGCTTTTGTTATTCTATGAAGTCCTCTCTCAGAGGAATGTTTTCCATTATTGAGAAAAAAATTTGACTGACATTTCTTGACCTAGTGATTGATAATTGATTGGTACCATCTTATCCCTGCCCTCTTAAAGCTTATGTTTTAGGGGAAGAGACAGATAATAAACAAAACTATAAAATAAGCAAGTGGCCAAAAATGTTATGAAGAGAAATAGCAGGGTAAGAGAGATAAGAGTGACAGGTGTGATATTTTTACATGGCATGTACAGAGAAAGCATCTCCCATAAGGTGGCATTTGGACAGAAGTCTGAAGAAAGTTAGGGCAGGAGATAGGCAGATTTTCTGGGGTAGTGTGCTCCAAGCACAGAGACATTGGAATGCAAAGAACCTGAAGTGAGAGCCTTATGTTGATTTGTGTAAGGGACAGCAAGGAGGCCAGTATGGCAGAAAAGGAAGAGATGATGTCAGAGAATAGTAGTGGTGACCACTATTTGTGCAGGGTAACAGCCTTGGCAAGGATCTTAGACTTTAAGTGAGGTAGGGAGACATTAATAGGTTTTGAGTAGGTGGTGATATAATCAGGCTTATGCTTGATACTCAATGTGGTCTCTGGTCTTTTCTTGTAAGCTTTTTATCCTTTTCTTGGGATTTGTATGAGGTTTGATTATGGTGTTCAAGAGTTCAACTCTCATGTTTGGCCAGAAGTCCTAGCCTTCTTATTTTAATAATTTTTTTTAATGGTTGTATTTGACTCAGTAATAGAATGACCTATGTTGAAAGCCAGAAGCTTGGATAATCACAGCAACTCTTAACAAAATGAAATTTTGCTTTCCACAAATCCCTGTGTGTCTTCACAGATAAAATGAGCTAATGAGACAAAGTGTACTCTTGCAATATCACCCAGTCCAATGATTCTCACCTGAGGAGGGACCCACCCTCAAGGGGCTTTTGGAAATGTGTCCACTTCGTCAAAAGGGAGCATTGGAAAAGTGTGAGGATGCTAAAAACTTCATGCTAAATGAGGGATTCCCCCTTTCCTTTGCCACAGTTGTGCTCCAAAAGAATTATACTATACCGAAATCTAATAGCACACTTTTGAGAAACAGCTTTACACCTTCCTCCAGAAGGGAATCCAGGAATCCAGGGATCCCAAGTTCCTTTATCATTTGGGGGATGAGAATGATTGTGGGGTGCCTGATTTTGGCTCTAAGCATCTGGTTTCTTAGGTGTGTTGGTTTACACACAGAGGTAACTATAACCCCTAAGGTGTAGTGGATTGTTAAATTACATCTATTTTGGGGTTCCAAGGCTTCACCCTCTCTAAGACTATTAGCTTCTTTTAAGGAAAACAAGTAGCTCTTGTATTCACTGCAATTGTGGACACATGGCATTTTAAAATAAATGCTTGTGGAGAACCCTGAATTCTGATACTGATCTTGCCATTGAGGTAGTACTTGTGGAGTATGTATCTTTAACTTTGCCAAGTCAGACTTCTGTAAACTAACTTTTCTAATGACAAATTAATATGGTACATATTCCTACAACTCACATGTATGAATGAAACTTATGTTCTTCCCCGAAATTCTGTAAGGAATAATTGCCATATGAACACGAATCACTAAGTGTGAACTATTATGTAAGGAGGTGAGGTAGGTCATTATTACATAATGCAGTTCTTCCTATCATGACTTGGCTGTAATGTGAAAGACCTTGGAGACGAGCCGCAGAGTGAAGACTGTGTCATCAACACACATCAACTCTGAAAAATGAATACTCACCCCTTATAATCATAGATATAGCTGATCCCACAGGAAATACCTAACCTGCAATCAATCTCCTCCTCACTGTGGTCTGGCAGGACAGGTGATACCTGTCTTCATGAATTTTTGTATGGAAAATTCATTTTTACTTCAGAATCACAAAACTTTACGGTCCAGTTGGAAACATGTTGATGGTTTATCATACTTTTATTTGTTTTTATAACAGTGAGAGACCTTTCATGTCCAATGTTATTTGTTTATATGACAGCATTTTTTCACGTAAAACTGATTTTATTTCAAAGTACTTTCAGAATCTGTATCTTATTAATTGTCCAACAATCTTGTGAAGAGGATAGTAAAAATGACTGGACTCATGACAAATGCAGATTGGAAAGCCCTGGTTATTGAATAACATGCTTACCAGTATTGTGGAAAAGTGAATGAATGAATGGTTAGCAACTGTGTTCTAAATATCAGTGAAAAAGAATCACATTACTTGTGAGATTATAATGCCATTACTTTGCTATAATATAATATTTGGTTTGACTTGTCAGTCTAGCCATTCCAAAAACCTTTACCAAGGGCCTACAATGTGTCAGGCACTATGGAAAAGCAGGATGTGGTTTATGCTGTATTTTAAATTAGTCTTAAAATAACTAGACAATCCCTACAGTTATATAGAGTATAAAAAACATAACAAATTAACATTTCCATATTAAAAATATACATATTATATATATAATTAATAAACCTTGCTTACAATTGACAATAAAAATGAAAAAAAAAGTCTGCAAAGAAATAAGCTAAAAATTATATACATATACATACATATATATATATATATATATATTTATTTATTTATTTATTTTTTTATTGGTTTTTTTTTTTGACAGAGAGAGAGAGAGAGAGAGAGAGAGAGAGAGAGAGATGCAGAGACAGAGAGAGAACTGAACTGGGGGAACTCCCCAGTTCAGCATATGGGTCCGCACGGGCTGGGGCCGGGATTCGATCCTCGGTCCCCGGTGCTGCAAAGTGAGCGCTCAACCCACTGAGCCATCCCAGCTTCCCTATAAATTATATTTTAATAACATTGAACAAAGGAAGTAGTAAATGAAAAATGAGTTATTTTAGCATTAATGTGATACCTATTTGGATTTTGTGACATATTCAGAAGTTAAGGTCAAAATATTACAGAATAATATTTGCTTAAAAAGGAAACAAGAATATCAAAATAAATTTCAGGTGGTTTAAAGATTTAAGTACATATAAAAATGATAATTTTAACAGAAAAATTGTGTTTTAATTTTGAGTTATAATTTTAATTTTTTGAGTTATAATTTTGAGGAAAGTCAACAATCATAAGGAGAGGATAAATAGATAAGTGGATGAGCATTATAAATCTCTATAATCAAAGGAAAACCTATCTAGAATAATGGCAAACTGCACATAAGTTTCATGTTGACATAATATATGGTAGTCATTAATACACCTAAGATATGAGAAGCATTTACAAGTTAATAATAAAAACACACACACCCCAGTAGAAAGGTGAGCAAAGGCCTTAAGAAGGCAATTCACGAAGAAAGAGATACATATACTCAATAAATGCAACAGTAGATATCTCCCTCATTAGTAATCAAAGAAATGCAATCTTAAATGACATATTTCACAAATTAGATTTACGAAGATGAAAATAATTGAAAATATCCAGGGTTGATGAAGTCATGAGAAAATGGACACACTCATTGCTGGAAACAAAAATTGATATGGTCTTTTTTTCAGATAGTAACTTGACAACAGATTTCAAATATTAGGTGTATGCCCTTTACCCATTCCATTATTAGGAATTTTGTTTAAAAAGAAAGAAGTGCACTAAGAGATTGATACATTAATATTCAATGCAACATTGTTTATAATACTTTTAAAAGAGAAATATCAAGTATTTTATTATATTATAGTTATCTTATAGTTATTATACATTAACAATTATAGTTAATCCACACAGAATTAAGTAGCCATTAAAATGATTTCCTATATCTATATTGTTTTTCCAAAATACAATCTCTTTGTTGTACAAAATTCTGTTCTCTCAAACAATACAAAAGAGAAAATACCCTCAACATTTCAGTACTCAAAACTCCAGAGATAACTTCTATTAACAGACATAGGACTTTGCAAAAAGTTTTATGTATATGTAAATATTAATATAAATGACAACATATTGAGCACTCAGTTCTGTTATTTTTTTTTTCCAGTTAAAATAGGTTGTAGATGCATTTCTTTGGCTGAAAAGTTGATACCTGGTCATTGGCACAGAAAAAATTTACAATGTAAAATAAATGAGAAAAAAGAAAAAAACAAAACAAAACACAGATTACAAAATCACATTATAGCAGTGATTCTCGAATGGAGAGGTAGAAACAGTGGGAGAAGGGAATGTATTATTCACTTGTCTTCTCTCTGCTCCCTCAAAAATTGGATTTGTCTTTTCAGGAGTTATAGCTGAGTAAGGCAGGAAACCGTGTGTACTCTAAGAAAGATGCCCAGTGGCTCTGAATCACTGACTGCACTTCTCCTTTCCCCCGGACTTTTCCCAGATTGAAAATCTGGCAGTATTTTATTTTCCTTTTAGGAAAATGGTGTATATGAGTATGAGTATAGCAAAAAATGTCCATGAGAATGTGGAATACAATTATCTTTGAAGAAAGAAAGTCATGTGTTGTTTATTTTTCTTTTCAATATGTTTTTGGATTTTTCATTTGTTGCATTTTTAATATTAATAAAAACATTATTTCATTTTACAAAATGATATAAATGAGAAACTTGAAGTCCTGGGAAAAAAAAATGCTGCTGGAGAAATCAGGTGACAGAAGCCACAGTCAAAACAAGCTTAAAAGTTCATAACAATGAAGATCTTTTGTAATAAACCATAATTACATGTTTTAAACCAAGAAGCTAGATAAAGTCAAGTGCATAGCATAAATAATCTAGAGAAGCAGAAAAAGTTTAAGAATCAACAGCTAAAAAATAATGATTAAGTGTTAAAAAAAAATCTATTTTTTCAAAATTATGATATACAATTGTATTCAGGGACATCCTCATAAAACCTTTTAAACAGGAATTTAGAAGAAAAATGTATATTTTATATGACAGGCAGAAAATTTAAAATTCATTACCTCTAGAAGAGAAGGGAGACATATATGAATTATTGCATAATAAATTTAACACTAGATTCTTATAAGAAAATAGAGAATTTGAGAGCATAATTTTTAAATATATTAGTTTGACATTAGGACATTGAAAGGCACATGTCCCCTATAAGATGTCGCTTATTACTCCGGCCAAATGCAGGGACTTGAGTTATCTGTGTCAGACAAAAAGGCTTTTTTTTGCCCCATTATAAATTCTAAATTAATGAAAGCCAAATTAATGATAGCTTCCCATTTATTATTTGTATTCAACACTGTTAATTTAAGGATTTAGGTGAAAATATTAATCAAATAGATTTTTATAGCTTTGCTAAGAAGATTAAAAAATAACAAAGGTAATGAGCGCTACTCTACTTTTGTTTTCTATGCATTTGTTTGTTCAAGTTTGGCCTGTGGTTGAGCAGAATTCAGCTACACTTAAGCCTGGTCCTTCTGGTTTCTGAAATTGGTAAAGTTACCCCTCCCCCTAAGTAAAAAGAAACAAATATTCGGGAAGATATAAACAATTTCTGCAGATAAAAATTGGAAAGACGTTGGGTTAAAAGTGAACAGTATAGAAATTATTTAAGAGGAAAAAATTCTGGCTAGGCCTGTGGCTCATAGAAGTACCTTTATTCTATCTTCTATTCTTAGAAATATGTTTATCACTCTTTTTTGCAACCTGACATCACATACTATTCAAAGAAATAAATTTACTCATTTAAATGGAAATATCTTTTGCAAACTGATTTTAATCTATACTTTTGATTGCTATTCTTCACCTCACTCTCATTCAAGAATTAGTAGAAATCTTCTTCCTGAAAAGCTATATCCATCATTACATTTATTCAAGTATTGGATTGTTTAAGTTCATATTTCTTTGTTCCAATAGTTCCCAGAACTATGACAAGTCATTCTTTTGTTAACATGCTTTTTTCCTTGTTCCTTTTTTTGCATGAAGACACAAATGCCTTTTCTATTTAGAAGTTCACCTGATCTAGGCTCTGTTCCCCCAACAATCTCCACCCCGTTGAAATCATAAGTTTCTGAGTATGACCTTGTAGTCTAGACACTGTTGATGTGTTTATTGTCACGTACAGGATCTTATAAAATCAGAGACATGCATGTAGATGCAGGCCTGTGAGAGAATTTTGCAAGATAGATGGTGATGCACACATCTGTGTTTTTTCTTCACTGGGCAGAATTGACCCCACAGGCTGTCAGATTGGTTACTATTTTCCAAATATTTATAGTGGAAGAATTAACAATGAGCATGCCAGACTTAATTACTCTTATATCATCTGTTAGTAACAACAGGAAAAAGTTTGTCCTCTACTTTAGTTCAGATCCTTGTCTTGAGGTAAGAAACCACTCCTTTGGTTAGAAAGGAGATTGGTTGTCAAACACTTGCTTTATTATGCAGTTCTCTGTTTCTTTGAAATGTAGACTTTAAGAGATTTAAGAAACTTGTTTATATTGTATTACATATACTCCAAAGGACACAAGAACGTAGTGCCAAATACCTTCAAATAGCCTCTCTCTCTCTCTTTCCCTCACTTCTTGCTCTCTTTTTTCTCTCTCTCTCATCATTTTCTGTATTTATTCATCATTTATTCAATCAACATGCATTGAGCACATATTATGTGCCAAACCTAGTTTAAAACACTGAAATAAAGGTAAATAAGACATCTCTCAGGGGCCTTGAAGATTGATGGAGACCCCTTCATGTTATAAACTACTATACTAGGAGAAAAATGCTAATGGAGACATAGGAGTAGACCTCTGATTATTGATGAGAATGATCATAGGAAGATGCACATGTGGGTGATGTTCATGGAATTTTTAAATACAGAGGAGGAATTTGCTAGGTACACAAGAAGGTAAGAATATGCTATGTGCATATTCCAGGCAAATGCATCAGCCTGTGCAAAAACTTGGAGATATGAAATAGATTTACATATTTGGGCAACTGCAAGGAATTAGTTAAAACAGAACTGGTTGTGCCTTAGGAAGTGAACAAAGGAAAGTAGGAAGACAATATTAACAGGGGATGGAGGAGACAGATCATGGAGGCCTTTTATACTCATTAAGAAAAGGAGCTGATTCATTCAATGATGAAGTCATTGAAAGGTGTTAAGCAGAGAAGTGCCCTGACTATTTTCATGCTTTAGATACTCGAGGCAACAAGGTAGAATACAGATTCAAGAGAAAAGAAAGGTGGGAAATCCTACATGCAGAAAACTCGGGTTGGAGGCTACTGCAACAGAAAGAACAAAAAACAGTGAGAGTCTGAAGTAGGAGAGAAGCAGTGGTTGTGGAGTAGATTCCAGAGATATCCATAGACTCAACTAGATGTAATGACTGAGTAGATAAATGAGTAACAGGAAGTGATTCTGAAATTTCTGACTTGGATACTAAGATGTAATTAAATGGAGCAGAATTGGAAAGAGGATAAAGAAGAATTTAATTTTTAATAAGTTTAGTTTAAGGTTTGTGATATATCTAATAGAGCCTAGAAATACAAATCTGAAGTTCAAGAGAAGGGTCTGTCCAAAAGATAAAAAATCAAGTCTCATAAATACATGGCTCCTGATATTATAGAAGTGAATGAGGCTGCCATGGGGAAGTGTGTAGAGGAGATTAGCAAGTGCAAGGACAGCGTCTTGGAGAAAAACTAGAGTGTAAAACCTCATCTAGAAAAAAGAAGCCAAAAGAGATGGAGGTAGAGCACATGGAGGTAGAATAAGAAGTAAAGCCACATAATGTAAGACCGGCAAGCATTTCAAATAGAATTCAGTAAATATTTTCATTCTGTTCAAAATTTGTTGCAATTATATTAATAATTGATAACTTCCCATCACATTTTGCAGTGAAAGGGTCTTTGGAGACTATCACAAAAACACTTCTCTGGGATCAAAGGAGGGAGAAGCCAGATTGTAAGAATTCGAGAGAAAAAGAGGGAGGGTGTGACCTCAGGGCAGATTACTCTTTCAAAAAGCTTGAATATGACTAGAAGTAGACAAAGACAATCTTTCTTTCTTCCCCTCTTTCTTTTCCTTTTTTTTCCCTTTCTTCCTCACTCTCTTCTTCTCCCCCTCCTCATATTTCTTCTCCTTCTCTTCCACCTTCTCCTCCTCCCCCTTCCCTTCTCTGTCTTTCTAAGAAGCAAATAAATTTAGGCTAAAATGAAGGTGAGAGGTGCTTTTCACCGGGGACTCAGGATCGAATTCCAGCCCCGGCCCATGCGGACCCATGTGCTGAACTGGGGAGTGCCCCCAGTTCAGTTCTCTCTCTGTCTCTGTATCTCTCTCTCTCTCTCTCTTTCTGTAAAAAACAATTAAAAAAATATATATTAAAAACAAAAATAAACTGCAAAGAGATGCTCTGTTTTGGAAGGCTACTACAAACATCTGCTTTGGGGACAATTCTTTCATATTAGGTTCCTCTTATTGATAGTTATGTTTCCAGGAGCACAATCTGATGTATAATAGACCAACTTCTATGTTAATAGCCCTTTGTCCTACAACGTATTTTACTATACTTACACTGAAGAGTATAAGGAGTGAGGCCATCAGCTGGAAAGAATATTGAAACTGAAAAATAGTAAAATTAAGTCTTTTGAGCTCAGTGAATAAGGGAGTTATATCTACCATAGTATTTTAAATTATTTTCTCTTTGTAAAGTCCATTTGATAGTTCAAACATTAATTAAGAAAAACTACTCAATAGCATTTATTTTGTACAAGTTGAGAGTGTTATGGGTAATTTTATGACAATTATGTACTAATGTACTTGAGTATCTCTCCTCAGGTTCATTGCACATGTAAAAATCCATGAAATGCCTACAGTGCTTTGGATCTATATGGTTCTTATATTTGGAAAACTTAAAACTTCTTCTAGATAGTACCTTAGTAATCCACACAGCTTTTTAGGTCTTTTTTTTTTTTTTTTTTTTTTCTGAACTTCATATCATCACCTTAGGTGGAAAATAAGATATGTGTCGTTGTGTCAAATTCTTTTCTATCCTGTCTGTCAGATAGTTTTGACTCACGAAATGGTTTGTGAATCTCACTAAAATGAACTACTTTAACTGCTTTCCCACTCACAGCACTTTTTTTTTTTTTATAGATGAGAAAACTTAAATGTGTATCCTCAAAGAATTTTAGGGCAGAGAGGAATCTTGAAAATTAGGGCTGTTTGTTGCTAATAACTAAAAGCAGAATGACTGGAACTGGTAGCTGCTAATAACTAAAAGCAGAATGACTGGAACTGGTAGCTGCTAATAACTAAAAGCAGAATGACTGGAACTGGTAGCAGGAAGGGTATCTTGAACTCAGGCAGATAGATTCTGTCACTTAGCTCTTATCTCTACTTCATCCTTCCATAGTGTTCCAATCCTGTTTCCTCTGTATCCTGGGCAGTGTGGTAGAACATAGCCCACATTTCTATGCTTCAACAGTAAATGTGCTCAATAACATTAAATATTAAATCTCTTTCTCTACCCCACACTTCCAAAGTTCCAGAGGTGAGACACTGATTGTTGCCCACTCTTAATCCAATTAGCTGTGGTCCAGAAATGAGGACAGGGCTTCTAGGAATATATTCCCACAGTTTGGGAGATAGTAAATGGGATCATTGTAGACTAACTGGATATTACTAAATGTGTCTATCAGAAAAGCTACTCACAACTTGTCCATACCCCATGCACCAAGCACATTATTTTATATGTAAGGAAACTTTCCCCAAATATTAAATTACTTGGCCAAGGCATAAAGTGAGAAGTCCCGCTCCAGTGCTCTTTTGGTATGTGATTTAAATTTCTCAGCAGTAGATTGATTAACATTAAGTAAGCTGTACCAAAACACCAGCTTGTTTCTTTTTTTATTACTCTGAATCCCATAGTGACCTTCCCCTTACTATCCTGTTTATTTGTCTCAAAGGAATTAGAGAGAATGCTAGATATAAGTTAGAGCGACAATTTTGCAGAAGATCTTACCCTAGCAATATATTGATTTATCAATTATTTTTATGCTTACAAGCCTTTTTTTTTTTAAAGATTTATTTACTGTTTTTGACAGAGAGAGAGAGAGAGAGAGATACAGAGACAGAGACAGAGAGAAGGGGGAGGGCCCAGAACAGTCTCCATAGTTGCACATCATTGGTTTTTCCACAGTTTCATTCCATAGGTGGGCGGGGCTGCACAGGGCAGGGACTGGGCCGGGGTCTCACCCCAGTGAGAACTGAACTGGGGGCACTCCCCAGTTCAGCATATGGGTCCACACAGGCCGGGGCTGGGATTCTATCCTCGGTCCCCGGGGCTGCAAAGTGAGTGCCTAACCCACTGAGCCATCCCGGCTTCCCCACAAGCCTTTTTTTTGTATATATAAGAGGAAAATTATTTATAGTAAAGAGAAAAAACAAACAAACATGTGACTTCTGTTTTTCCCAAATAAGTTTCCTACATTGTTGAGAAAATAATATAACTATATGAGTGAAATATGCAACAAAAGCAAATATATAGCAATGTAAGCCAAACTGCATAAAAACTACTGAAGGAATAAAAAATAAGGAGAAAGTTTAGAAATCTTCAGTGCGATTTCCAGTAGAAGGCAAATTTTTAACAGATCTTAAAGATTATACCTCAGAGCTTGTAAATATATGGCTCACAGGACAAATCAGTTCTGCTTGTGTTTTGTTGGGCCAGCATGATCGACACTTTACAAAACAACTTGCATTTGCATGCCTTCACATGGGACCTGCTCTGTCCAGTTTAGCCATACACTGTCCCACTCCTTAGTGTTTTGTTCCATCATTTACCATAAGTACGTTGTCTGCCTTACCCCAAACATATTTGAATTTGCAACCCTTGGATGTAGAGTGTCAGGATGAGAGAGCGGACAATCACTTATTCTTGGCAGACCAGTATGTACAAAGGGGAAGAGATGTGAGCTGTGAATGTGTGTATATGAAATAGAGACATAATAGAAACTAGCCTGTATGCAGCTAAGAGACTCTACTGGTGCAATTACGAAAATAAAAATGGATAAACTCCAAAGAACCCATAAATACTAGGTCAAAGAATTTAGAGTTTTCTCCATTAAGCAGTTGTCTGTCGCTCCAAGTTCTTGTGCTTGAGAGGTATTTGAGAAATGTTAATTGACAACTGTAAAATCATATACTGCAAAGTGACGTGTCGGTCAATGATGAACAGTATATACGACAGTGATATACTATATAGCTTAGGCTACATCATCTTGGTAGCTTTGTATAAATATACTCTACGATTTCACACAAGGACAAAACATTCTAATGTTGCATTTCTCACAACTATCTTCTTTGTTAAGTGGCTCATGATGGCATGATGGTTAAATGTGAATAAAGAGAAAGATATGAAGTCAATACTTTTTCAGGTGTCCAGGTAGGAGATAAGTTTGGGTAAAAGACTAAAAGTGGTAGTTCTGACCATGAAAAGACATAGAAAGGAGAAGTGGCAGGTAAGAGAAAAATGGGATTATTAATAGATAAGGAAGTTCAAGGAAAAAGAAATTATGAGTCTGCTGTTTCCACTGAGAGTAAGAAAATTAGAGAGAAATGGCAGACTATAACATTGTTACAAAGGTGATGAACTAAATAAAAGCTGGTTTTCATATTAGCACACAGCAGCTCTCAGTCTTGTTCACGGGTTTGATTCCTGCCAGCACAGTTAGTTACTCATGGCTCTAGCCACCTTACTGCACTGCTTGTCAAGAAAAGAATAGGCAGCTGCATGGGGTCTTCTGTACTTTATTCATTACAGCTTCTTTTATTTGTTGTTTTAATGTATTTAATTTACTAAATGATTGCAGATGTTTTATATTGTAATGCTAATAAGAAAAATATGAAAAAAAAAATGCCCAACTTCTTTTAAGTCTGGTAGAAGTGGAAACATTTTTCCTTCTGCCTGTTCAAGTTTCAGTTGATCGTTTTTGAAAATGCTGACTTAAAATGGATAGTTCATACTAATTTTAAGTAGAGGGAATGGGGAGCAAATTTTAAGTGCTGTGAGAAGGTGCGAGACATTGAGAGTTTGGAACCCTCATGAAGATCATCACACTGCATTACTATTTTCTAGTATCTGTATTATTATTTGAGAACATTAAATATAGAGGACATGCTTATATTAATAGCATACCAGCATTATTTGGTGTTAGTATTTATTGGAGTGTGTGAAACTCTTAGACCCAGCTTTTGTAGATGGTTTTTGTGGGAAGGAACTTCATGTTGAATAAAAGGAAACAGTCTCCCCCAAGAACTATATCTACGTGTGATTCCTGTACGTGAATTAGAATGTTTAGGAAAAAAACTCAACAAAGAAACTTTCCCTCCAGGCTTCATGATTTATATGAATTAAATTTGTCACTGTTAAAATAGACATAGAAAGCTCACTAAGATTGTACTCGCCAAACCCTGCCCTGCATTAAAGCTTATGATATAGCCACAGGTAACTGTTAGATTTTCTTTGAACTCGTTCTCTAATTGGAGCCCTGTCACTGCAGAAAGCAGTTGAAATTTAATTAAGGGGCAGGAAACTCCCAAGTCTAATTTTGTCCCTGAACTGCTCTGTGGGTTGTCTCTCAGGACTTCCCCAGCTGTTGAGTGAAGCTTTTGACGCAAATGCTAAAGCCGACCCTGGTGAGGAGCTTCACAACCATAGTATAGCAGAATGGCTTCTTTCTAAGCAATTGAATGAATCCTCCACCTACAGAGACACATTGTGTTAGACTTCTGCTTTTTTTTGAGGGTGTTTTTTTATGAGCACCTTCAAATCAGAGCGAGATTTAATCATGATAAATAAGTACTTCAACAAAGAACTCAATTTTTCTTTCTTGTATTCCAGTTATTAATTTCCTAGTTGCTTTTGGTCCTGAATACTTCCAAAATAATCAGCTCATCGGAACCTGGTGGAAAAAAAAGAAATGTAATTAAGTGAGAAAATACATGTCAAAAAAAAATCTGTGCAAAGTCTTAGGAAAATATAAGATATTATCAAAATACTGTTTCAACAAAAACAAACTTCCCAAAAACACATTTATAAATTTCTGTAAGATTTATGCCAAGAGGATAGCAAAACTCTACTTCCTCCATTAGGTCCTTGGAGTAGATCCAATGTGCTATCTTCCAACTCTAGTGGATTTCTTCAACCACTCTCTCTCATACATGAGGGGGATCCATAACTAACTGATTGGCTTAGATATTATGGAGCATACCTAATTTTTTAGCAATCCAATATATTAATCTGCAGAACAATACAGTGTATAAATACTATACCTACTGTGCAATGCCTCCAGGTAACAATAAATATGTTGTGTTCATCTTTTCATAATGTGAAACACTTAATTGCTGATGAATAATTTTTACTTTATCATATGATCTAATATGTATATGACTACCTCCAAGTTGAACTGGAGTAAATTTTTATAATGGATACAGTCCTGAAGGTTTAATTCAAGACGATAGAGACTGAGCAATGTTAGGGCTACTGCTAAGATTTAAAGCAAAGATTCGAAGTGCTGCCTATGCTTGCTTCTGGACATCAAATGGAACAGGGGGTACATACAGTATATTACCTCTTCACAAATAATAAGAATTCAGACAACTGAAAGCCATGTCAGTTTAACTATTCCAGTCTTTGAAAAGTGAGGGAAGGTGGGAGCTCCACGGAATGGGATCATTTTGACCAGATTTCCTGTGGAGGAGGCTAGAACTTCAAGGTGTGTTGACATGGGTGACTTGCATTCCCCAACTTTTTTTTAATGGAAGTTATATTTGAATATGGAGGAGATATAATTAGGAAACATCCCCAAACCACCAATTCTGACCTTTCCAACACTACAAGCAATTCTAAAAACTGGAAAATGAAAAAAGATTGGGATACTTCAGTGGATCTTTCACTCTTCTTCTAAACATGTTGCTTTGAATAAATACAGCTTAAGCATCTCCTTGACATATTGTTGCCATGTTTCTATGAGCTGTAAATGAAATGGAGAGGTTAAAGACAAAGTTCTAATTGCAACCATGTATTTCCTTTGGTTGTATATATTTGGGCCAGACTCTAAGCACGGCATATATATATATACATATATATATATATATACACACACACACACACACACCACACACACATACATGTATGTATATGTATATATACCACAAATATGTTTATATATATAAATAAATAAATATATATGTGTATACACACACACACACACACACACACATATATATTTATGGTTTAATTTTCTTTGCGATTATTTTTTTTATTTAATGAGAATGTAAAAATGTCTCAAAGACTAAAAACCAATTGCAGCTCATTTTTAACATAGGCATTAAGAGGTAGTCTGTTAGTTTTCCTTTGGGTCAAGATTAAACTTTCAGGACAGTTTCAGGTCAAAAAATGTAACCGTGAGACATTTACATCTCCATTTCTTAACAAAACACAGGGGACTATATTAACATCATTCTTTCATACGCACTTGGGCCCAAGCCTTATAACAAACGAGGAATGAGAAAATGTGGGCTCCACAGTGACTTTTCCTGTGTCTGCTCTGCACCTCCCTAGAGATTCTCACAAGGCGCCTGCATGCAGCACTACTCTGCAGCTCCTAACGACTCCCTGGAGATGTGGAGGGATTCCCAGATATATAAGGAAAGGCAAACTAAGTCATCTGGGCTGTACCCCAGGACCACCGTGAACTTCATAGTAGTGCAAAGAGTGATGTGAATCCATCTTCTAAGTGTTAAAGCTGCAAAGAGGTTTTTCATTTCATATTTACTATCCAGCCTATTACTGTGTGTTTGTTTCTGGCACTTCATTCAGTTTACACTCTGATAGTGAACAAGTTTGTTTTAATGGGATATGTAATAAACATTTCTCGGTAATGGTGTTGAAAAGTTTGCTTTTTAAATAAGATGGGAGATTTTCTTTTAAACATTCACTTACCTGTTCACTTAGTGAGTAGCAGAAATACATTTTCTTAGACTTTGGCCTTTATGAACATAATGTATTCATCAAATCCTAAAATGCATCCCCAGTAGAATTTCCTTTGATTTTATCCAGGACTTAATATACTTAACACCTGGATAAATTCAGACTTCTTTTGAACTAAATGAAATCACTGAGAATCTAAGAGTTACCAGACAGCTGTTAATAGTTTTAACAACTTCTTGCAGATGCCCTGAGGGAGGAAAATGTGGTCCAGGTTCAGGTCGTTATATAAAATATAGTGAATTACAGTGGAAATAATAGTTTAATAAAGGGGAGTCCTGTTTATTTTAATAGGACTATCATTTCAGTTAGTTGAAAAATTAAGACATCACCTTCCTGGAATTAAAAATAAGAATCCCCCAAGAAACAGACCCATCAAAAAAATTAATAATTGTTTTCTTCCTATTCATATTCTCCTTAGGGATAGAGAATATATTTTGAAATAAAATAGTAAAATGCTTTTCTAAATATTTTCTAACAATATTTATTATTTAATCCCAATGTAAAACTTTTAAAAAATGTACTGGCATTCAATATTATGGTAAATTAGTGGCAAAAATAAACATATATAGACAAATTTATATAGTCTGTCTTTTTCTGGAAAGACAAGATAATTAAGAAAAGGAAGATAACATTATTAAATAAATATTGTTTTAAAAATATACAAAATTATTTTAAAAAATCAGATACTTAAATAGCTGAGTTTTAATTTTAATATTAATAAAACTTATTTAAGTGCTTATTTTCTTCACCCAAGAAAGGTATAATCAGTGTATCACTCCTGAAGATGTGTTTGACTATATAAACAAATAATTGCGTACAGAGTATTATGCAAATTCAATTCACAATATTTAAGACTAACCACACTAAATTTAATAAAAATATTTCCCTAATAAATTCTTACTAGCTTTTTTTTTTTCATGAAACATGTGTTCCCACTGCTTCCAAAGATCTGGTAATCGTTCATGCAAATAAAAAAAGCGTATGTTTTCCATATATGCATAAGTTGTTCCATAAACATCTGGTAACGAAACTTTGAAAGCTGCTAGATTTCGAGCCAGCCCAGGTGTTCACTACAACATCTCTAGAACTCAGCAATTGCCTGCAGTAATTTGTTGCAACTCGTATTGGCATTTTTACGGTATGATGAGGCAAAGGGTGATGACATCATGTAGTAATGTTACGAAGGTGCT
>PVKE010010902.1:0-41441 GCA_004027555.1 Craseonycteris thonglongyai
AAAAAAAAAAGAAAAAAAAAAAAAAAAAAAAAAAAAAAAAAAAAAAAAAGTCAAGAGATTTTATAGGCAGAAGGGAGTAGGAACAAGGAAGTTGTGGTAGGCAAAAAAGCAGATTGGTGGTTGTAAGGTCATTTTCCTTAGAGGGAATGGCAGGGGTCTGTCAGGCAGGTTACCTAACTAATGCTGAGCAGGCACTTCCTGGCTGATTGGTTTAGGATTCTATTTCTGGGGGAGCCAAAACTGTGATGAAGTCTCAGTTTGGTGATGTGGGGATTAGCAGAAGTGACGATGTTTTGGGCCTGCTGCCTTGTCTTTAACTGCTTAGAAATACTATTACTAAGTATAGGAGGTGTGGATCCTGGAACACACTTGTATCCCAGTGCCACCTGGAGGAAGGACTTTGACTTGAGAGGCTGGGCATGTGCATTTCTGCCCATCCTAGCCACTGAAATACCACTTTTGCCTTTTGCATGGATTGCTTCTGTGAAATAAGGCCACCTACAACACTAGCGTGCCATCAAAATAATGATGTAAAAATTTCTCATGACTGAAGTCACTAACTAGAAAGAATTTTAAAGAAGGCACGCTAACGCTTTTGTTTGTTGGTTTTTTCTTTTTATTTATTTATTTGTTTGTTTGTTTTTATTGGGTTTTTTTGACAGAGAGAGAGAGACAGATACAGAGACAGAGAGAGAACTGAACTGGGGCACTCCCCAGTTCAGCATATGGGTCCGCACGGGCGGGGGCCAGGATTCGATCCTTGGTCCCTGGGGCTGCAAAGTGAGCGCTTAACCCACTGAGCCATCCCGGCTTCCCCATGGTTTTTTCTTTTTAAAATTTTCAATCACAGCTGACATTCAATATTATATTGCTTTCAGGTGTACAGCAGAATGGTTAGATACTTACATAACTTATGAGGTGATTCCCTCACCTGACACCATACAGAGTTATTACAACATTATACACTATATTCTCTATGCTATGCTTTCTATCCCCCGTGACTGTTTTAGGCATGCTAATACTTTTAATGAAATGTAAACCTACTGATTAAGAGTGAACATTGCTTTGACTTTACAGCACAGAAAGCTATTGAAAAATAAAAATAAGTAGCCAGCTTCGTGGGTGAACTGCCTCTCATGCCAGAACATTCTTCATTCTGTACTTGAGACACTCTGGATACTCCGCCTTCCTGATCTTGGAGTTCCCCTGCCTGCTAAGCACATGTTTATCTTCTATATTAGTGTTATAAGGATACTTACTTCATTGTTTATCTTCTATATTAGTGTTATAATGATACCTACTTCTTAAGGCTGTTGGGAATTTGTTGAGTTAATAAATATGATGTGCTTAGAACAGTGCCTGGAGTATTGTTAAGTGCTATTTAAGAGTTTGCTGTTACTGGGCATTACCAGGTTGTCAAGTGGTAAGAATAGCTGAAAAAAAAAACCAATCTATTGAGGATCCAAATAATATGGCAAATCATATTTTAGTATGTAGAAGAGGAATGAAAAATGCATTACCTATCTTGACAAGTAAAAGAACACATCTGAAAGCAATCAAAGGAGAGTTAATAAAGAACAATTGGGTAAATTATCTGTGAACAATGGCCTAATCAAATATGCCATTATAAAAAACTGGCTTTGGGCAAACGGTTCACAGAAAGAAAGGGAGAGAGAGTGAGTAAGAAAGGAAGTGGTGATTGGAATAGACTGTAATGGGTAAATCAAATCAGTTCTTGTGGAACATGAGTCAATGATATGATCTAAATACTATAAAAGGCAAAAGCCACATTTGGACATGGTAACAAGCCTGGCCTGAACAGCAGAACATGCTTCATTATTCCATTTCCTTTGGCTCTTACTGCGCTCCAGCTAAAAAGAGCCTATTCAGGCTTTCTTTTTGTTACATTTCCAAAAATCACATGTTGCATAAAGTAGAGACGAGTGCAGCAATCTTGACCTGGAGTTTGGAAAAAAAGCACATGAAAAACGTATGATAAGCCACCAAACCAGCTTAATGCTGACTTAACAAGCAACTGGAGGCTCATGTTTGGAAGGGAGAGGCTTCTATTATTCTAATTAGTCGAGAACAGTGGTATAAGAAATTGCAATGTAAAACTGCCAGCCTTGGGGGAAAAAAAAAAAGGAACACTAGGAATATAACCACAAGAATGAATTGGTCAGTGGGACCAGAGGCAAAGGAGGCTGGGAAAGATGCTGAGAATACTGTGGGCTCAGACAGTTGCCTCTCAGGCTGGCGTTAGCATAAAGCTGAGAAAATCTTGTGGTCTGCTCAGTGCCGTGAGCACCTGTCTATCCTGGGCATTTCTCTGGGTATAGGCTTCCTTTACTGACCCCCAAACCAAGGACTGCTAGGGGAGCATGATTACTGTGTCCATGACGAAACCAGAAGCAGGAGTGTCTTATTTCAGGCACCTGTGGCTTTCTTATGCTGATTGATGGTGATAAGTCCACTCCCCCTGGTATTTCTGTGGGTCATGGGGAATCTCTTGCTTTTTATCTGCATTCATTCCATTTCATGTTAGGCGAACGTGATAACCACTACACTGCGGAAACTTTCATTCCATTTCATGAGAGGGGTCACTTCCGCTTCTATCAACACATGTGGTCTGTAAAAACCGGGAAGAAACAGGAAAAGCTGGAAACAGAATGAACACTGACCTGTGGAAGGGGCTTGTCACACTGGCCAGTTCACATGTCACCTTCTCAGAGCTGTCTTTCTTGGCCTCTCTTGCTGAAGTGGATGCGGCCCCTACCCCCAGGTGGGAGATAGTACCTGAGACAGGAAGTTGAGTAAAGATTTCACTGAAAATGTGAGTAGGTCATATATATGAATTGTTGTGGTCTTTGCCTCCTCACCTTCAGATAGACTTTGCAGAGTGTAATCCTCACATTGGAGAGTTGTTAAATGTGTTGGATTTTTGGACTCTGGGGGAAGGGTGAGATGAGGCCTGGGTGCTGGAAAACAAAAGCCTCTGTTGTAGGTCTTTTGAGGAAGGTAGGAACTGTGGTCCAAAGAGGTGGCATCTACCGGAGATGGAACCCTGGCCTTGACCGCAGGTGAGAGAAAGGAAAGCAACGACTGTTATTTAACATTGATCATGAGTGCCCAAGCGTTGTGCACATGGGGTCCTGGTTGTAACCGAAAACGTTTTCAGGACTCTATATGGGGGACAGTTATCTTTTTGTTGCCAGTGTAATCTTGGTCTCTCAGCACTGAGTCCACCCTTCATTGCCTGATGAGGGACCGTGTAAGCATCTCCTCTGCAGCGGTCGTGTTGTTAAGCTCTGTCAGTAGAGGGTGTTAGTCTGACAGTAAAGAGGGACGGGTATCACTTCCTGGTTGTGGCGTGAGGCCTTTAAGATAGTGTTATTCAACTGTGGCAGTGAGTGGCACGAACGGGGGACCTCCAGGTGGAGGTGGCGCTCACCTCCCTAGAATTTCACTAGTTTCCTTGCAGGTTAATTCTCAGTGAGTAGGTTGGCTTCTTAGCCTTGAACCTCCTACATGCTGTAGAGGGGGCAGGAGTGTTTCCTGTTGGCAAGTCCTAGCTGCGATTCCTACCCTGGAGCTTGGTCCACCAACACCCCAGTGGGAGGCATCCAGTTTGCCATTCTCAGTCCATGTTACCCTGCCTTCAAGGCTTTGTGCACCCGCTGTGGACTAGGTCTGGCTCTGGTCAGCCAGAAGATTTCTCCACCATCCACTGTGCTGCAACCACACCTTTTCCAGTGAGATCTGAACCCCAGTCTTGGGGTAGAGAGGGCTCCCCTTTTCTTTTTTTTAATGTTTTATTCTTTTTTTCAAGATCTATTTTATTGTTTGAGATAAGATAAGAGAGACAGAGACAAAGAGAAGGGGAAGATCCCAGAGCAGTCTCCATAGTTGTACATCATTAGTTGTGACATGGTTTCATTCCACACAGGTGGACGTGGGGTTGCTCAGGTTGGGCACCAAACTGGGGGTCTCCTGCAGGGCTCGGTGGTTACCAGTTGAAACACAGGTCAGCATGTGGGTTTGCACAGGTTGGGGCCCGGATTCGATCCCCAGACCTTGCAGTTGCAAGGCAAGTGCTCAACCTGCTGAGCTACCGCAACTTTCCCAGTGCTCTCCTTTTCAAGTTGGTTCTTTCATTGGGTATTATCCCTTGGGTATTCTTTAGAGTTCTCTTTATCCCATAGTAGTTAATCCTCCACGATAGTTAATTCTTTATGTTAAAGTTTCCCTGTTAAAATTATTGTGTGGTTTCTGTCTCCTAATTAGACCCCTGAGCGATATAAGATAATAATAGGTTTGATAGGAATATAGAGTTTGTTCCTTTATATATTATGTTTTCCTTCCTTTGTATTTGAAGCCTGGAGTAGCGGGAGTTCTGTGGCCCCAGGCCTGAGAGGCGCCAGCCCTCAGAAGCTGAGCTGCACCCAGCTACACCGGATGCAAAGCACCTGATAGCAGACTCGCTGAAGATTTCCACACGTGACAGAATCACTGGGGAGAATGGATGGGAATCGATGGTGTCACACCAGCACCGTGTGTGGGTGAGGGGAAGCCTGAGACAAGTAGCATGAATTTGTGCCTGGCTGGAGGGAGGGGCACTCAGGTTCGGCATTATGTTGACGGAAAGAAAAATAAAGACATACTATATTTCCAGTTGCTCTGTTTTATGGCAGTTATATTTTTTATGTGAAATCATTGAAAAATAGAAATATAAAAGCTGATATGAACTTAGCAATTCTTCTATAAAGTTGTATTTTATGATTCATAAAGCATGTACAAACATTTGAAAAAGTGCTACATATGTCACTTTATTTATTATTTAGTCTATTGACGTGAGAATTTTCTGCCTAAAGTGAGGCTCACAGGGATGGTGCTACTGTTATAAGAATGGAAGAAATACTGAAAGTTAAGTGCTCATAGGACATCACAGAGAACATACACCATCTTTTCAAAAACTCTCACAAAAGATGGAGAAATCTGGCTTTCATTTGTATTCCTTTGTCCACATTTTGAAAGGGTAAACAGTGATGGTTCGTTTGCTTGTTTTGCACTGAAATATTCCTGAGAGAAGAAGCTGCTCTAGCTGAAGTGCACTAGCTCTGCCTGGGCAGATAAAGGACCCATTGAATAAGCAGTTGGCTGCTGGCTGCTGGCTGTGGTGATTCAGGGAGAACAAACCCAGAGCCTGTTCCTCTCCGCAGCTACTCATCACCTCATCCTCATCACTGTTTTGTTTTGTTCCCTCTCATGTGCTCCCAGTCATGTTTTTCTTCTTTTGTGTTTTTCATATTTTAAAGTTAGGATGCTAATGTTTATGAAGACATGAACTAATATTTGACCTTTTCTGGCACCCAGCACACATGTTTATTTCATTACATGGCATTGGTCTAGCTCCATTAAGTTAATCCAGATCATTGAAATATCAAGAGGAAAAAAGAAATGAAGAAAGCAAATGCCACTTTAGCTATAGAAGCATTTCATTGAACAAAAACCAGGAAATAAAGCATATTTCTATTAAGGTTGATGTGGTACTTTGGTTTCTTTGATTTCATTTTCTCTGCTATGTTTTCCCTTTGGCCGTTAACAATGCTCACCTGTGTCCCCTTTGTGTGCTAATGTCCATGTGCCTGAGCGCTCAGGCCCTCACATATGGGCCCTCTTGCTTTCCTCCCAATTTAGAACTTTTCTTTCATCACCTTCAGCCTCTGAGACTTAGGCCTTTGTCTTGCGAGCCTAGTGTTTGGCTGACCTGGAGCAGGGAGTTAATGATGGTATTGGAAAGACTTCCTTTTTTTTCTTTTTTAAGATTTATTTTTATTGTTTTTGACAGAGAGAGAGAGAGAGAGAGAGAGAGAGAGAGAGAGAGAGAGAGAGATGGGGGAGGGCCCAGAACAGTCTCCATAGTTGCACGTCATTGGTTTTTCCACATAGTTTCATTCCACAGGTGGGCTTGGGGCTGCACAGGGCAGGAACTGGGCCGGGGTCTCACCCTGGTGAGAACTGAACTGGGGGCACTCCCCGGTTCAGCATATGGGTCCACACGGCCCGGGTCCAGGATTCGATCCTCAGTCCCTGGGGCTTCAAAGTGAGTGCTTAACCCACTGAGCCATCCCGACTTCCCCATGGAAAGATTTTCTTGATAAAATTCACTTTTGGATCCAGGAAATAAGGATTCATGGCTATTTATATATACAGTATATATATATGTGACTTATGGGGCCATTAGGCATCTTGACTGCCCTTTTGGGTCCAGTATGGATTTCTGAAAATTATTAATATGAATCAACTCTCTCCCTCATTTTGGAGTCTGAAGTCTTCTGGCTTCCTCACTGGGGCGTGGGGGGGGGGGGCATGGTGATTAAATAAATGATCATTGAAGAAAAACAAGTGATTTCATAAAATGGGAGAATTACATTTTGATATCTTTTCTCCCTTAGACTTTCACCAAAAACTTAGTTCTCTTAATGCCAAAGTGTTGATGATTCTCTGGAATGACTTAAGAAAGTCACACTTACGTGACTATTCTCTAGTTAAATGCCGACATCTACCCTGCACTCCACGTGGTAGGTGCTGGGATGTCTGTGGCCACTCCTGGATGGAGAAACTATGATCATAGAGATGGATTTAAGAGGCATCAAGGATATGATTTTCCACACTCACCTTTATGGTAATGAGCATGAGCAATCGTAAACTCAGGTTGAAATTGGTGATTGGCTGAGGTTTGGGAAAAGGACCCAGGTGGGCTTTCTTTTGCTCGTAGCCATTGCTTCCCATCACTGTCATCCTGGCAGTGACCACCCTCTGGGCCTCAGTTTGTCTTGTATGCTCACATAGGAGCTCTGCCTCTCAATACACCTCATGCACATGTTATTGCTTCTTCTGGGGGAGTATCTCCTAACATTGATTTGAAAATATTTATAGAATTAAATGGGGTTGGGTCACATTGCAAATGTTCAAAAGAAACCTATATGTTTTGGAAGAAGGAAAGCAAAGGAGGAAATATTGATTATGTTTCCAAGGAAAAACCACATAGAATTTTCTGAGTTACAGAATAGTTTCAGGCCCTGGCTTCAAGCACAAGTTCTTGACTGTGTATCCTCCTACCTTAGCCAACACCTGCCCAGTGACCTCCTGGGCTTCCATTGCACCACCTGTGAGAAGTAGTTGTGAACCTCAGGGTTCACAATGGACAAATAGTGAGGCCGGTGAAGTGTGTGTCTGCCTGGTTTGCCGGCTCCTCCTTATATCTTTGATTTCCTTCTAGTTCCCTACGCCTGCCTAGGGACTCAGGGCTTTTGGACATGTATAATCAGGACATTCCAAGACAGTCTTAATTTTAAATATTTGATGTAAACATTTCCCCAAAGACAGTTGAACTTGTTTAATTGTGCATTCTAGTTTTAGACTTGAGCAATGTGGTTGCAGGGCTTACTGTGGGGTCCCATTGCCCTGAGATGTCCCATTTGCTTAGCACCCTGAACTCAGCCTCTGGTTTCTTTAGTCCAACTACCTAAGGGGCTTGTGGTTGAGAATGGCTTATTGGGTCAACTTGCAGGAGGATTCACATTTATAACAGGTAAGTCAACTTCTCAATTCATGGGTAACCAACTGTTTCTGTGTTTTCAATTGTGGGCTACATTCATGATCAGAAATGCAGATGTGTGTAAACTCTGTCAACATTGTCTTTGTTAGAATGATGATTTGAGAGGTTTGAGTACTCGTAGGTGTGACTTGAACATGGTCAAATATGTAGAGCATTTGTTCACATCCTTTCTCTGGATGTCACTAATCCTTTTTAAGTTTCATGATTAAAATTTAGTGATTAAAAACACGAGAAGCTCAAAATTACATGATTTATTGAAGGTGTGATGTGAACTTGCCAATGTGAGTCACTCAATAGAAGTGACCTATGTGTCTACCTGGATTTCTGTTACTAAGTTGAGGAAGAAAATAGCTTTGGATAGTGAGGGATAGTTATAGTACATCATGTTCTACTTATTAGGAAAACCTGTCTATTTGGGGGATGATGGTGGTAGTGGTGTGGTGGTATTTAGGTTGCCCAAATGTCATCTATCCTTAAGCAGTGGTTTTCAAACTTTTTATCCATCAAATTTTTCTTTAAATGAAACAGCACTCGAAATAGGCCAATATTCAAACAGATTTAACAGAACCGCCCTATTTGAAGCCTGGGTTGGAAGCCGAACCCTCACTGTTTCTTGGTTTTTCCTCTTTGAAGTGGCATGTGATCGCTTCTGTGGAATGGCCAGCCCCAATGGAAGGGTTGGGAGGCCATTCATTTAAAGAAGTGATTCCTTGGAATCCATGTGGTACACGCTAATTTGACTCCTACTGGGCTAGACAGTGTGGAATTCTTTAGCCTATAACACACTAAAAAGATACTACACTTGACCATAAAATACTGTGTAATTTTTGACACAGGAAAGAGTCTCACGCAACCTAGGTGAGTGTTAAAAGCAAACCATCTTCTTTTACGTTTGAGATATTATTTTTGTAACATCTTCTAAGCAAGCACCTGGCAAAAAGCAAAGTTTTACCCTAATTGGCTCTTCTGTTTCAAATGGAGAATAGAACTTGGGAGATGGTAGAAAGGCAGGCTGGTGTGTCTGATATGTAAAGTTCAGGACAAATGTGAGGCTAACTCTCATGTCCTGATTTATTCACTGGGGTGGGAGGTGGAGGGATGGATAATACATATTTTCCTCTTTTCGTAAAAGTCTGGGTTGGGCCAGATGACACTTGGAAGCTGACCTCAGAAGGCTCTGTTTGGAAGGCTGGTTTGTATCACACGATGAAAGCTGTGGGGATGGTCACCCGGCCAATTATTTACTATGCCAAGCTGGGTCTTCGTAGCTTTAAATTCATTCCAATGTAATTGAAAACATGTGTTAAAATATGCATTTTCTTAAGGTTCAAAATTTCCTTGTGATGTATTTTCCATACCATTTTGATTTAAAAGCAGAGAATGACAATGCTGTGGCCAAAACTTTGTGTGTCAGTATATTAATGTTTTAAAACAAACCTTTTAAGAATAAAAATTCTAGAGATTGAATCATACTTCTGAGAACTGAGGCAGGTGAGGAGACTAAAGGAAAAGGCTTAAAGCTGTATTTGTTGATGCAAAATCATGAATTTTGTCATTACAGTTTGTAATTTAGTATAAATATTTTACATTCTTGCTTCCTCAATAAGGATTCTTATATTTGGACATTATACTTGTGACGTTGACAAAGAGGAAAAGAGCTTCTACCCATATTGATCATGAGCAAGTTTCCATCTGTGGCAGAGGTAGCAGTATCAAGTGCCTATGAAGACCAAGCAGGTAAATTATGTGAATGAAGCCAGCAGGTGAAGACTGTGGCCACCTTGGGGATGCTGGGATAGCTCAGCAGCTGAGCGCTTGCCTTGCAATCGAGAGGTCCGGAGTTTAATTCCCGCCCCTGGTCCATGCAAACCCATATGCTGAACTGCAGGCAATGGTAACTGCCAGGATCGTAGTGAAGGTTCTCACCTCCCATGTGGGAGGCCCCTGGTTCAGTTCCTGCCCACATGGCCCCATATCCACCTGTGTGGAATGAAACCACGTCACAACTGATGATGTACACCTATGGAGACTGCTCTGGGCCGTCCCTGCCCCATGTTTCACCTTCTCTCAAACAACAAAAGAAATCTTTAAATAAAAAAAAAAAAAGACTGTGGCCACCTATATACAGTTCTCATTTAAAGGCAGTTGTCATTGAAAAAGTCAATCCACTGTTCACATAGTTTCTGATTTTTAAAGATAGGTTGGAGGTTAATATCTCAGTATAAAAATCTCCTGACTTGTAAAGTTTTGGAAATTAAAGATATCAATACAGTGTGAGGTCTAACAAATACCCCTGAATGCCAGACTAGGTTTAGTGCTAGCAGTTTGCAACCTCTGGTCTGCAGAATGTGGGTAGATGTAGGTGAGGTGGAAAGTGAGCTTAGGCGAGAGGAAGAAGGTCTGTAGTCGTGGCTACCAGAGAGCTGGTGTCACCACTGCCAATGAAGAATGAATGGGGAAGGGCCTAGAATAAAGGTCAGGAAGATTGGCTAATGGCAACTCCTGAAGAGTATTTACTTCTGGATGGCACTTTTAGATTCCTTCATACTGAAAGGTAAGTGCAGTTATTAACACATTGTGTTCAGGGGGACCTTGGTCCCTTTTACTTCATCACTAGCCCCCCTACTTCACCAAGCTCCACATCCTTTCTCATGTTGGACATGAGAATGGCCAACACCCAGGCAGGACAAATGGGGAGGCCGCTGTTTGTCGAATGTTCTGATGCTATCATTCATCTACACACCATGGGCTTGTTCTTTTGCTGTGTGTGTGTGCATATGTGTGTGTGTTGGGGTGTGGGGTAATCTTCCTGGAAAGGGAACTTCTCATCAGAGGTGACCTGCTAACCTCTGAAGCCAAAGGGACATCCCTCACTCTTCATGCAAATAGCAAAAGGAAACTACTCATCCTGTGGGTGTGTCTTGCAGCTGGAAGTGAAATGGCCATCTCTTAGCCAGGCACGATATCCTTCTGCTCCTACGCCTGTCACGCTTTTCCGTGTGGACGAAGACCCTCACAGACAAGGGGCAGAGTGGTAAATTTTGGGAGGAAGGCCTCTCCTTTGGCAGGAAAGAAGGGAGCAGCTAATTCCATAGTAATATATCCATCACCAGGGGAAGATCGTGGCTTGTGTTCAGGGTGTATGCTATTTGGCACAAAGGGGAGAAACCAATGATGCTCAGGAGGTGAAGCATAACCCTGTTTTGTTTTCTGATGTGTTGGAGGCAGTTTAGGCCTAAACTAATGGTAACTTGCAGAGTCTTAAATATAGTCAATAGAACCCAGATCAGTTCATCTTCAGCACAGGGACAGCCACCTTTTTCTTGGTTTTCCTAGAGGCGAGGGGGTGGCCTGAGGGCAGGACGAGGGCTGAGGGGAGAGTGGAGGATTTGCCAGGATTTTCCACGAACAGTTTCATAGCTAGAAACAGATGTTCCAGGTGGCTTGCTAGCCAATAGCATAATGCAAAAAACATTATAGTGTATAGCTTTCAAAACACTCTTCACTTTTCTCCTTGGTTCTCAGTAGCGTCTTTCATTCCTTAAACATGGAGGGGAGACCAGCCCTTTCCTGGTCCACATTTTGTGGGCTGAGCTCAGCTTGGGACCCCGTTTCTTCAGCGTGTGTTGGACTGGCCTTGCTGCGGCATCCCTTCTGCTCTTTGGTCTCCTTTTCTGTGTGTGGAGCAGCAACTTGAAACCGCGGGCAGGAGCTTAGTATCTTTGGCAGCTGCCATGGAGAAACCCTGTCTAACGTCCACAGGAGCCGAAAGGATTGAGTTTTTTCCCAGTGGCCTTGTGACTGGTGTGGTTTCAAAAGGGGTGTGTGGCAGAGATTAGAAACGGTCACCCATCGACTGCAGCCCTGAAATACTGGAGGCTGCTACTCTCCCAGGATTTACTGGGGGGGTCTTACAGGGTCTTAGAATCTCATTGAGATGGATTCACAAGCTAAAAAAATTAAGTTGTGCCAGAAGAGAATTGAAACTGACCATGTCTGTCCCCTAACTGCCCACCCTCCCCACCATGTCTTTGCAGAGACACTGACGCCAGACCCCAACCCCTCCCCCCATCCTGGCTGAGCCTTCCTATAATCTGGGTCACATTTCCTCCAAACAAGCACAAAGCAGTATAGAGTGAAGCTCTGGCCTGCACTGCGAGCTTGCCGATGCGGAGAAGGCTGACGTGAACCTGAAAATGCCAAGTGCTGCAGAGAAAACTAGTCAAAGCGCAGAGGCCTGTACTGTCCAGGTAATGAAGTCATTTGTCCTATGTTGCCAAGTTAGAGCGCACTACTTTGTGCCTCTCTCTCTGGCCAATGCTTCCTCACACTTTCTCCATCTCTCTCCTCTTCCACTCATCCTCTCACCCTCATACACATGAGCAAGTTTTTACAAATTACTACCATCCCTCTTTCAAATGGAAAACTCTATTTGTATTGGAAAAACATGTTCGGAGGAATGCAGCTCCCAGCCCGCTCTCAGCACTGTGGGCAGCGGCTCCGCCGTGGGTCCTTTGCACAGGGTGGGTTGGGGTCTAACTGAGTGACCCCCAGCTGCTGGGGTCTTGGGGTCCTGGATCCAGCCATTCCATCGCATATCAAGACTGATAATGCCACACGCATAGCAACGGGGCGTGTGGAAAGTGCACCGCACACATAGTGAAGCTTCCGGGGAGAGCAGGCAGGCTGCCCGAGCCGGTCTCAAATGTCCTGAGAAAGGAAAGGAGACCAGATGGGGGCTCGTTATGGTCAAGGCGTGTGGCTGGGGGGCGGGGGCCCACATGGGATCAGGCATGCATGGACTGAGACCCCTGCCCGGGCACAGCGGGAGGCACCTGGGCCTTCTCATCACCTGTGGGTGGAGCGGAGAGGGAGAGGTGAGGCTTCAAAGCTGTCTGCAGTCCACCCTCTGAAAATGGAGCCAAACTCTGCTGTAGCTTTATGTCGGATTTAAGAACATTGTTCAAAATGTGGAGAAGTTTTGTCCCGGCAGACAAGATTTACCGATCCTTGACCGATAACCAGATCCAGCGGTTCAGAAGTCTGTGAGTCACAAAGCCGCGTGCTCCTCACAGCCTGAGGTTTCTGAAGCAAACTTGCCATCAGCAGCTGACCTCCCACGTTCTCTGTTTAGCTGGGATGCTTCCGGTAATGAGCCTCTCTGGAAACCTATGTGATGAGCACAGTCATCTTGATCACATATTTCAAAATTACTTCCTCATTTTAAGTCTCAACTGTCCTACTCATGATGACATTCAAATTAACGAAGATCCTGCTGCTGATAATTTCCAAATTTGCGTGCTCAGTCCTGATCTCTCACCTGAGATCCAGACATGTAGATTCTGGTGCTTCCTTGATAGTTCCATGGGCAGGTCTGGAAGGCACCTCCAATGGAATGTGTTCCCAGCTATTGATTTGTCTTCCAAACTGGATTCTTCTCTTCAATTCCCATCTCAATAAATGGCACTGCCATCTTCCCAGTTGAGTTATCCAAAATTCTAGAAGTCACTCTTGATCACTCTCTTGCCCTTACCCTCCGTAAGTCTTGTGGGTAGTTACAAAACACGCCCCAAATCGTACCTTTTCCCCTTTGCATTCCCCAAGCCATTACTTAATGCATTTGTTGACCAATATGTATAATTTATGTAGTTTCAAGATCAACCAGGGGAAGCCGGGATGGCTCAGTGGGTTAGGCACTCACTTTGCAGCGCCGAGGACCGAGGATCGAATCCCGGCCCCGGCCCGTGCGGAGCCATATGCTGAACTGGGAGCTCCCCCAGTTCAGTTCTCTCTCTGTCTCTGTCAAAAATAAAAATAAATAAATAAAAATATATTAAAAACAATAAAAATAAATCTTTAAAAAAAAAAAAAAAAAGAGATCAACCAGAGGTCTTTGCAACAAAACAGGGCAAAGGTAGCATGTTTTATTCATGCTGCTGAGCTACCATTCTCATGGAAGGGATGGCACCCAGGTGTTCCCTCCAGGGACCCTGGGCCCTCAAAGGTGCATTTCTAGGTGTTCCTGCTGCAATTGAGTCAGGTGACTCTGGGATTGTGAATCGGGGCTCTTCCATTGCTGTTGAAGCTTTGTTCCCATTGCAGGAAACTACTAGGCCTCCAGTTCTCCTCTCTGGACAACTGAAACAAAGAGTAACATTCTAGAATTCTCTCAGGTGTGGTGACTAAAAATTAATGAAATTTCTCTTGGAAGATATGAAGTGATCTAAAAATTGAGCAATGCACCAATAATGGAAAGCTATGACGGAAGTAGCTCAAAAGATCAATTCTCATTTTCCTTGAGGACTTCTTAAAGGAAAAGGAGAGGCACAAAAAAGAGAACATTCTTGAAGTTATATAAACTATGACAGAGAGCCCCGAGGCTGGACGTTATTGTGGGCTTTGCACATTGAATCACCTGATGACCCCTGCGGAAGATCTGATTTTGTCCATCAGCTCTGAACTGGTAGACAGTTATTTCTGTCACAGTGACAGGATGTGGCCGGCCAGGCTGAGGGGTTCGCTGTTCTGCTGGGCTCTGCAGTGAGTGGCTAATCAGAACCCATTTGCATTGTGTGATTGAAAGGACAGCTCTCCCCGTCACCGTCTCTGCCTGACTGTCCTGTCGTTTCTTCTGTCTGAGATAGAACTTGCACTTGGATGATGATCTGTCTCATGTCACGGAGCACTCATATTCCTGCAACTGGAGATCGCCTCTGCTTCAATTTGATGGAGTATGAAGATTTATTTGAAAAATGATCCTCCTTACCAAGATGCAATAATCCTTGAGTTGCTGGAAATGGCCACCTCTCTGTGTTAAGAAACATTTGCCTCCAAATGACAAGTGGGTTAGCTAGAGTTCTAGAACCCTTGGACACAAGAACCAAAGGGGTGACAGTAAGATCATCATTTCATCACCAGTCACATCTTTCTGACTCTGGTAACTACTGGTGAACTTGTTGCAACTCTAGCTCCTTTCAAAGTGCCCCCCAACTACTTCTTGGAATCTTCAAGGGTGACTCATGTTCGCACAAAAATGAGCCGTCTCAGCCATCATTGGTCATCGAGGACGCCGCAGCCAAGCCCTTGCTGGACCACTAACGGCGCAGGTCCGTAGGGCCTCTCTTTTCAGGACTGTGTGTTGCTGCTGGACCCCCGGTTCCTTCCTAGCAGGTTGTGCATTCTCTCTGGGAAGGTCTTGGAGGACTTGGATCTGGCGCTCAGAAACGTGCGGACACGTCCGGCTCACACGAGGAGGCAGCGTGAGCACCAGTGGGGGCCCCGGGTCATAAAGGAATGGCAGGCCAAGCCTCTCAGACGAGTTTAGAATGGGGTGGGGAATGTCGATTTGGGTGGGGAATAGAGAAGAAAGATCTGCAGGGTGGGGAGATGTCTAGTCAGACAGGTGCTTGTGAAATGACCACAGAGCTGGCTTCATGGACCAGACGCCGGCGCAGTCCCGTAGGGTCTGGCTCTCAGAGAGCCTTGCTCTGTGGTTGCCATCGTGAAACGCTTAATAATTTTATCTGAGTTTGTGTTTTGTAAGTGAAGTCTGATGGGGCACTTCACGGGGTCTCCCCACTGCCACCCTGGGACACACTGTCCATGGCTGACACCCTGCCTCCTGGTGCCTGGGTCCTGCCTAGCCCCTCCTTCTCCCTCCCCGCCTAAAACGCCGGCCTTCTGTCCCGGGGCACTGGTGGAGAAGATCCGCTTCCCTACACTCCCCTCTGCCCTTCTCGCCCGGAGGAGCCCCTTGGAGAGGCGCAGAACAACGGGGCGAGGTGGAGGCTGAGCTGCCCTGGGCCGGCAGCGCCCAACTTCAGTGGGGCCGCTCACCTACTCCTGGCCCAGGTACCCAGTATGTCCCCACACAGAGGGTGCAATCCCTTGGGGTCACACCTTCCTTGTGAGTTGGGGTTGTGGGCCCAAGAGAAAGGGATTTTCACTTCTCTGCCCTGGGGGGCACTGCATTCTTATTTATTTATTAAAAAAATTATTTTATTGTTTTTGACAGAGACAGAGAGAGACAGAGAAGGGGGAGGGCCCAGAGCAGTCTCCACAGTTGTACGTCATCAATTTTCGACATGGTTTCGATCCACACAGGTGGGCGGGGGTCGTGCAGAGTGGGAACTGGGCTGGGGGCCTCCCACATGGGAGACATGCCGCTGGAGCCAGAGGCCAAACTTGGGGGCAAGAACCAAACTGGGGGCCTCCCGCATGGGAAGCACACCCCAGTTCAGCATATGGGTTCACATGGGCCGGGGCCAGGATTCGATCCTCGGTCCCTGGGGCTGCAAAGCAAGCGCTTAACCCGCTGAGCCATCCTGGCTTCCCCTAGTTATTTATTTTTTAAAAGACTTATTTTATTATTTTTGACAGAGAGAGACACAGAGAGACAGAGACAGAGACAGAGACAAGGGGGAGGGCCCAGAGCAGTCTCCACAGTTGTATGTCATTACATTTTCAATATTCCACATTTTTACTCCACACAGGTGGGTGGGGGCCTCACAGGGCAGGAACTGGGCTGGGGGCCTCCTGCATGGGAGGCACATCCCCCTGAGCTGTGGGCTGAATGGGGGCCTCCCACATGAGAAGTGCATTCCAGTTCAGCATATGGGTCTACACTGGCCAGGGCCGGGACTTGATCATTGGACCCCGGGCGCTCAACTTCCTGAGCCATCCTGGCACCCCCTGCATTTTTATTTTGCATGCTGGGAACCTGGGGCAGCGAAGTAACAGGGTAGAGGAGGTGGGGCAGCTGAGAAACATCTACTTACTAATTTCATCAGTGGTTGGCCCTGGTACGAGGTGAGCGATGAAAGTTTCCTTTCAGAAACTTTACCGACAGTGACCATATTTCTTGCGTTTATTCACATCATTTTTCTGCCCTGGAATGTCTTTTAGACTCTCTGGTTTTCCAATTCCTTGTTTTTTTAAGGCTCCAATCAATACTCATGTCTCCCATAAGACTTGTGGTCACTCCAGGCAACATTGCTGATTATCCACACTGAGCTCAGGGCTCTGTCTTTTCTTCTATTTGAGAATGAGACATAGATATCTTGTATCTCAGTGTTCATTGGTTGGCATTGCTATTGAACTTTTCAAGTGTTTAAGGTCTGTTTACATTACTCGGTTCTTGGCTCAGTCTCCCAGGTATGCATGGGAAAATATTTGTTGATTGAATGGTGCATTGGGCATGCTATGGCATTTTTGGAAAATAAAGGAAGGATTAAGGCCATACTTCCTTTAGAAGTTACTGACTGGTCAAAATTAAGCATCCAATTTAAGTGCTTTTGGAAAGAAGTAATGATAAATTAGAAAGTGACAACTAAAAAAAGAGTATTTCAGCCAGAAGATGGTGGTTTCTACAGCAGCATGTTCATTTGATTTGAACCCTGTCGTTAGCAGCCATGAGGTTATTATTGCTCTGAACAATTAAATATAGTTCTCACTGTGACGTGAGCACATGTCACCTTCCAGACCCACAAACTATGTTTTGTGCCCCCAATCAGGAGGGTGAGTAAGATTCTGGGAACACAGGCAGTACTGCCTGTCTTTGCTTAGCTCTTGAAAGTCCACCCTGCCTGGTGTGAATGTATTCGTGCAGTACTTCGTAGTCCTGTCTGCAGTGATTTGGGTGATTTCCTGCAGCTCCCACTGCACGAGTTAGCACGGGTGAGCCCCCAAATACTGCGAAGCACCCAAGACTCCAGGGCTCTCATTTCACCAAAAGATGCATCCTTCCTGTTTTCTTCCAATGGCCCAGGTGAGCCCCTGAGCTGCGGGCTCCATGTTTCTGAGGCGTTGTCAGATCACGCTTTAAAAATCGTGGGTGACATCAGCGTGTCCATTTCGCAGCATTCTTGTTTCCTTGCTGGGGCGGGAGAGACAGCTCAGAGGTGCTTTCCGGCCCAGACCTCCCGAGGAGTTTCAAAATAGAGGCTCTGGGTTGCATGAAAGGGCTCTATTTTTCCTTAAAAGTAGTCACAGAACCCCATGCCAGAAAACAAAACAACATTGCTCTATTAGTCACCCAACAATGGAAGAGGCAAGCCACCCACTTCTCCAATGCTTCCTTTCAAAGTAACCTCAATGACCCCTAACAGACTCATGGAACTCATTAGAGGCGATGGGAGTGACAGAGTGGGAGACATAACCTCCTCTTTGGACAACACTTCAGAATGCCATGGAAGGTCCTTTGCTGCCTCTGTCCCACCTCACAGCCGCCCTAGATGGAGGCTTGTCCCTCCTGAGAGTGGCCCAGCTGCCCCTTCCCCCACGTTGCCTCTGTCCACTTGGACCTTCCTGGGTCCCACACACCCACCAGAGAGGCTACCTGCTCTACTCAAGCCTGGATGGGGGTCTGAGCTCAGTCGTGCCCTGTGGCCCCCTGAGCCCTTGCCCTGGCTGCAGCCCCCTGATGGGTTAAGACGGGTCGACTCCCTGAAGACTCATTTACTGGCAGAGGCTATGTCGTGTTAGGAAAGTGAAGAGCTGGAGAAAGCTCTCAAGTGTTTGCTCTGGGCCCGGCACTGTGCTCGCAGGACTCTTACATGTAATCATTTCATCGTGTAAGCGACCTGCTGAGGCAAAGGTGGTGGTTTCGGTTACAGAGGAGAAATAGAGACAGAGAGATGAACAAACTCGATGAAGATTGTATCACATTCCAGTGGTCTCCAGAGGGGGACAGGGCCGCTCTCATGAAAGGGCCCCAATTAGTTCTCCATGATTAACCACTAACCATGTGAAAGCTATCTATCTGGCTGCCTGGCTTCTAGATGAAATTGTGGCAGGAAAAGTATTTGGGGGAAAAAAAATGGAATCTATTTCCATGTGACCACATTTAGTCTGTGATAATTAGTGACTGAAAACAGTTCTCTATGTTCACATAGGATTCCAAGTTTATTTCAAGAATGATTCAAATATGGGAATAGTTTCAGCTACAGAATCCAAACTCTCAGCATTTGGAATATGGACCTTTTATTTGGCCTAAAACTAAAAACTCTGTTGAAAACACAAATATTATTCAATCTCCTACCTCAGTTCCTGGCTCTTTTTTTCCCCTCGGGAAAGAGCTTCCAAAATATACAGTAGTTTGGACATATATTTGATTCGTTGGCCTAGTTTGTCTTCTGTTGGGAAATAATTGTAATGGTTGCTAAGACAGTCGTGCACCGCTTATGGCTGGATGCATTGAGAGAAATGCATCGTTAGGCGATTTCATCATTGCACGAACATCACAGGGTGCACTTACACAAACCTACATGGTATACCTTATATGCCATAGCCTAGTGCTTGTAGGCTACACACCTGTGTCATTTGTTACTGCACAGAACAATGTGACATTAAGTCAAATACCAGAAAGAATGATACACTGAAGAGATGCGATAAATGTGAGCTGTAAGAGGCTGCTGCCAGCATAACAGGGCATAGTGTTACAGCCAACTTAAAAAAAAGGGGATGCCGGGATAGCTCAACAGGTTGAGAGCTTGCCTTGCAACCACAAGGTCCAGGGATCACAAATCCTGGCCCTGGCATGTGCAAACTCATATGCTGAACTGTGATGCAACTGGTAACCATAGGGATGGCAGTAAAGTTCTCACCTCCCGTGCAGGAGGCCTCTGGTTTAGTTTCTGCCCTGCGTGGCCCCACATCCACCTGTGTGGAATGAAACTGTCACAGCTAATGATGTACAACTACGGAGACTGCTCTGAGCCCTCCCCCTTCTCTCTCTCTCTCTCATCTTCTCTCAAACAGTAAAATAAATCTTAAAAAAAAAAAAAATCTTAGGAATGCTGGGATGGCTCAGTGGGTTGAGTGTTTGCCTTGCAGCCCTGGGGTCCAAGGATTGAGTCCTGGCCCTAGCCTGTGTGGACCCATATGCTGAACTGGGGTGTGCTTCCCATGTGTGAGGTCCCCAGTTTGCAGGGGCACGCCTCCCATGCAGGAGGCCCCAGCCCAGTTCCCGGCCTGCCCGGCCCTGTGTTCACCTGTGTGGAACGAAACTATGTCGAAAACTAATGATGTACAATTGTGGAGACTGCTTTGGGCCCTCCCCCTTCTCTTTCTGTCTCTCTCTCTCTGTCAAAATAATAAAAAAAATCTTAAAAAAAATCTTTATGTATTCTGGATATAAAAAATATATATCCTTTGACCCAGCAGTTGTACTTCTAGGAATCAAATCTATAGAAATAAAAACACTAGCAAGCAATGACATAGCTATAAGCATTAAAGAGAATGAATAAAGTTAAGCCAGTTGATTTGATAGTGTTGAATGAGAAAATCAAGATTCAGAAAACTATCTAATATGTTCATAGTATATATAGTATATGTATAAGTATATGCAACTCTAGAATGCAAACTCAAACAGCACAGGGACTTTGTCTATGGTTCACCACATCATCTATAATGCTTGGAGGAGCAGTATAAAGTTGAAGGAAAATTAGAAAGGCAGATGCTAAATTGAGGGATTACCAGTGTGTGTGGTTATATGGGTAAAAGAGGTCTAAGGGAAAAAAAATAGCTTTATATTACCACGTTTACATACTTATGAAATTTCTATATGTGTTAGAAGCAATTCTAAAATAACAAACCAAACCAAACCAAAGACTTTCATGCAAATTTTGCATTCTTTATTATATGCTTATGCTTATACATGTTTACATTCATTTTAATTTAAAAACATTTTATGGAATTCTCTCAAAAGATTTATTCTCAATTCAAACAGTGACTGTGGTATTAAAGAATGATTAATTTTCAGATGTGGTGGTAGTGTTGCAGTTGTGTTAAATAAAAAAAATCCCAGTGAATTTCTGATCTTTGTGCAATATATACTGAGTTATTTATGGATGAACTGGTAGGGTGGCTAAAGTGGGGAGGGCACATGGCACAAGATCGGTATGTGTGTGTTGACAATTGGGTCAATGTGACATGGAGAATACATCATATGATTGTAATTGAATGATTGAAATGATAGACTATGGTGCTGTTGAAATTTTTCTTATAAAATGTTTAAAACTAAAAATTTACAGTTTGCACGATCTCTTTTTCTAACTCTCACATTTAACATTTCATAGCACTCACTCATTCTGAGATGTTCCTTAACTCTCCACTGTTTGCTTGGTAATGCTAAATTCAGATTATTATTTGGAGTACTTCGAAAGATACATAAAATCTGTTCAGTAAGTCAACTTTGAAGGTCATTCTTTATTATTAAGACAAAGCATAGGTTAATTCACTGAGTTTTACCTTTTGTTGAATGATTTATCTCTTACGCACTGGAAGATAAATGACAATTCCACCCTATGTTTGAAAGTTCTGCCCACCACTTTGCCTGGCTCCACTTTCGATCAGTGTGGTATTACAAGTGTTGGAGTCACTTTCTGTTTTCTGTGGAAATTTCTAAAAATCCAGACATTTTTAAACCATTCTTTTGTGTTATTTTACAAAGGAGATTCTTCTTCCAGCAACCAACGCCCCCATCACCCAACTTACTCATTCATTCACTCATTCACTCACTCACTCAACCAATTAGTGGCACTGTCAGGGACAGAGGTAGAAGACCAGCCAAGGAGGTGAGTCTTATTCATCATTATAGCCTTGTAAGATGGGTTAGGCCTAAGTTCTGTGGAGAGACTGTAGGTGATAAATCTGGTCTTCTAACAAGTTCCTTTCCCCCTCACCCTTTTGTCCCCAAGACCAAGCAGTTGGCCACTGGCATTCTTTCTAACCTGATTCTTAGGATGATCTGAAGCTAATAGGCAGGAGAGTCCCATTTTTCTTATGTCATGTCATTTCTCTATCCTTAAAAATAACGTGCCTCTAATGACTATGAGAAATCCCACTGAGTTTAGGTAGGAGTCGGGGGACTATGGGAGTCTTTCTTGCTATCTCTTGCCAAACAACACATCCACTTCCAAGGGAGCTTCTTACTCAAGGGAAATTACCTCAGAGCAGGATGAGTGTACTGGGAGAGGTTCAGCCCTTTGCTTTTATTGAGAGGGTCATTAGACTCAGACAAATGGGTAACAGACTTAAATCACAAATTCTTAAAGCATTTGAAATCCTCTTTGGATCTTTAATCCAGTTGCCTCCCATGGCAGCTGCGAGTCTCATTGTTCTGAAGATCCTGAAACTCAGCTTTGTCTGTTGGTCTATTTGTTTTCAAAGCACATACCTTGACTGAGAATATAAATCACTTGGTAATCCTTTAGGGTTTCCTAGTGAAGTGTTTCTGTTGGGATGTTTTGACTGTAGATAGCAGAAAATGCCAATAAAATGGCTTAATCAGGAAGATTTATCACTTTACATAACAAGAGATCATGGGTGAGGTGTTTGTGTTCTTTCACAAATTTCACTCTTCCAAACTATACACTGGTACGCTCCCACATTTCCTGCTTAAGGATTTTGCTTATATCATTATCAACTTTTCCTTTCTTCAAAATAAAATTTTGCATTCAATTGAACAATGCACACACAAGGTAACACATACAAAAGCCCTGAAACATTTCTCGCCCCCAAAGCACCATTTCTCTTCTTTTCTTATAGCAAATCCTTCAGATGATTGTCCCAACTCACTGACTCTCCTTCCATTCCTTCCAGTTTCCTTTAAATCTTCTCCAATCAGGTTTCCAAGTCATTTGCTCCACTGAAACTACTCCTATCAAGGTCCCAGATGTATTGGTAGATCTAATGGATAGATTCCCTTCCTTGACTCATCAGCATTTGCCACCCTTGTCACTTGGATTCCTCTGGTCCCCCCTCCTAGAACATTGATGTTGCTTTTGTTTCTTCGTGGGATCCTTCTGATTTTCTGGACTTCAGACACTGACATACCCTGGGTCCCGCCTCAGACCTCTCTTCTCTATTTGTGTTCTCTCTCTTGGGGATCTCATTCCATCTCAAGGCTTTATACATCATTTATGTGCTGATGATTCCAAAATTTAGATCTCCAACTTGGACATCTCCACTGAACTCAAGACTCATAAATATATATTACAAATCCACAAATCCAGCTTGACTCTGGAATGTCTAATTGGCATCTTAATGCATTAATGCCGAGCTCCAGATTTCTTCTCTGCCCTAAACCTGCTCTTCTCCCAGCTGTCCCATCTCAGTAAATGGCAACTCCATTCTTTCATTTCCTCCACTTGCAGATCTTGGAGTTGTCCTCAATTCCTTTCTCTGACATCTCCCAAGTACCAGCAGACCTTCAAATTGGAGCCAGATTCTGACAGCTTCACCACCCCAGTTCTCACCTTGGATGCTGCTGACCAGTCTAAAGCATTCTACTCTCATTGGCCTCAAAACACTCCAGCGGCTTCTCATCCTGCTCAGTCCAAAAGCCGAAGTCCTTATATTAACAGTAGACTGTAAGGCCCTGCCTAATTTTAACCCCTGCGTCTCTGGCTCCAGCCCTTACTGCTTTGCCTTTGTTTATTTCTTTTAGGCCACATCAGACTCCTTGACATTCCCCAGATACCCCACGGCCCCTCAAGTCCCTCCTTAGATCTTCACCCTTGCTTATCCCTTGGCCTCAAATGGTTCACTCCTCGCTTCCTTCTGTGTGGGCTCAAATTTCATGTTAATTAAGCACCCTCCTCACCCATCACTCTCTATCCGTGGAAGGAAGTTTTCTGCAGCCCTTGGTGAGGTGTACTGAAGTGGGGCCCTGCCTGGCCGTCTCCACCCACCACACTGGCATCTTGCTGGATGAAGTGAGACCTGGAAGACAGGTGAGTGTCACCGCTTGCACCTTCCTTGGGAAGACCAGTTCTGCCTTCCTCAGAAATGGATGTGTGATTATTCTCTAATTATTGCGTGGCTACCGTTATTTAATTTTTCATTTGTGTATCTCAGTCCTCAGTCAACTAGTATGCTTCGAAATGGCGGGATAGTATAGTTTCTTTGGATTTCAAGTGATGGGAATTCAACTCCATGTAGTTTAAGCAAGAGTTGGAGTTAGGGACTCAGATGACTGGAGGGCTGCGTCATAGAATAGATCTAACCCTGTCATCAGGGCTTGCTCTCACTGTCCATCTCTCACCTCACCTTCTGTCTTTGTTAGTTTTATTTTCTCTTTCTCTCTCTTTTTTTATTTTTTTTATTTATAATTATTTTTTTAAATATATTTTTATTTATTTTTATTTTTGACACACACATACACACACAGAGATACAAAGACAGAGAGAGAACTGAACTGGGGGAGCTCCCAGTTCAGTATATGGTTCTGCACAGGCCGGGGCCGGGATTTGATTCTCGGTCCCCGGCGATGCAAAGTGAGCGCCTAACCCACTGAGCCATCCCGGATTCCCTTCTCTCTTTTTTTTAAAGATTTATTTTATTGTTTGAGAGAAGGTAAGAGAAAGAGAGAGAGAGAGAGAAAGAGAGAGAAAGAGAAGGGGGAGGGCCCAAAGCAGTCTCCATAGTTGTACATCATTAGTTGTGACATGGTCTCATTCCACACAGGTGAGTGTGGGGCTGTATGGGGTGGGAACCAAATTCGGAGCCTCTCACACACGAGGCAAGAACTTTTGTCGCTGAGCCTTCCCAGTGGTCACCACTTGCACTGCAGTTCAGCATTTGTGGTTGTGCAGGCCGGGGCCAGGAATCGAACCCTGGACCTCAAAATTGAGCTCAACCGCTGAGCTATTCCGGCATCCCCAGTTTTATTTTTCGCTTATTAAATCAGTTTTCCTCTATGTGCTAAGTGATGGGGGCAGAAAGAGGGAATGAGTAAGTAAAGAGCAAATAACCTGATAGCAAACAGCTATAAACTTTTCTTATCCCAGCTATTGTCCAATGAATGTGGCTGGCTTTTGTCCCTGATTCTTAGAAGAAAGGCTCTAATCTCTTGGAATTTCCTGAGAGATAGGAATGTCTTTGTAATTTATTGTGGGTTGCTTGGATCATACCTGAGTTTATACTAACGAGGTGACTCATGATCAGCCCCTAGACAGGTTAAGGGAGGCTGGCCATGTCAGAAAGATCAACCTTGTGATTAGAGACTTGGGACTGTGAGCCAGGTGCTATCAGCCCAACCTCCTCCTGGGGGGAAGGAAGAGCTCTATTATATGGCCAATGATCCCATCAGTCACACCTGTAGAATGAACGAAACACCAATAAAATTCTGGTAATCATACATCAGTGTGCTTGGAGAGTAACACAGCCTGAGGACACAAGAACTTTGTGGTTGGAACCCTTCCAGATATAGCCCCATGCATCTATCTCTTCATTTGTCTGGTCACAATTAGCACCCTTTTCTATTGTAAAGCTGTGGAGTATTTTCCTGAGTTCTTTGAATTGTTCTGATAACTATCAAAACTGAGGAGGTGGTGGGAACCCCAGAATTTGTAGCAGAGGCTCAGAAATATGGGTGCCCCCCAACATGCAGCTGGTGTCTGATGTGAAGTTGATCTAGACAGAACGGTGTCCCTTGCCTGTGGAATTCGACCTCACTTTGGGTAGTGTCAGAAGTGCATTGCACCAGCTTAGCAAAGGAAAAGGTATCTTTCCCTCTTAACATCAAAATGGAAAATTCCACACTAAGACTTTGATTGGACACACTGGGTAACCTTGACACCTTTGAGACTAGAACCACATGGCATGGGGTTCTGCAAGGAAGGCATGCTGTAATGGAAGAAGCGGGGAGCAGTGCTGGGTGACAAACACTGTCGTTGTCTCCTATGGCACGGATCGCATATAATTTCATGACCTCTGTCAATATGTTGTAAGGACAGCTAGTCCATTTGCCATTCCTTATACACCCAGCCCTCCTCACAGCCAGGTTGCCCACATGACCAGTTCTAGACAATGGACTGTGAGCAGAATTGATGTGAACCAATTTCAGGCTCCTGTAATGAACAGTCTGGAATCCTTTCCTGTCTGTCTTCTTTCCTTGCTGCTATGAACCTGGTAACCAAGTGTTTCAGCTGGGACACGACAAGATGGAGGAAGGCCACCCGGCCGTGTTGGTCTTTACGACATTAAGCCGATGTGATTTGGGGGTTGTGGTGGGCAGATTACAGTGCTCCCTCTACTCCAGCTATTAGGTCCTAATCAGTGGATCTTGTAAGTGGGTCTGTGGAGGTGTGACTAAATGAAGAATTCTGAGATGAAAAAGAAGAGATCACCCTGGATTTTCTGTCTGCATCCTAAATGCCATCCTAAGTGTCCTTAAGAGAGAGACAGAGGAAGATTTAGACATACACACAGAGGAGATGATGTGACCTAGAGGGCAGAGGTTGGAGTAATGTGCCCATAAGCCAAGAACATGTCTTCTCTCAGACTTCCGAAGGCCAGACATCTGCCATCAGTATCATTGGGTCAAAATCACGTGCCTGTGGGGCCCCCTCCCCTTGAACTCTAGGGAGGACTCTTCCTGCCTCTTTAACTGCTGGTGGCTCCAAACATTCGTGAACTTGCAGTGCTTCCCAGGACCTCCTCGTCTGTGTCTTCTCCCCACCGCCAGCGTTGTCTTCTCCTCTCATAAGGACACAGCATTGGAGTTGGGGCCCACCCCAGATAATCAAGGCTGTTTCTTCATCTGATATCCTTATTTCAATCATCTGCAAAGACCCTTTTTTTCAGATAAGGTCACATTCACAGGTTCTGGGTGGACATATGTTTTAAGGGCCATTGTTCAACCCACTTCAGATACCAATGTCTCTGAGAGCGAGTCTGGGAAAAGTAGTGGCTCCAAAATATAGATCCAGTGAAAGACTTTATTCAATGAGCAGTTGGCCTTTATTTAAAGAATATATTCCTTTTTTAAAAAAAAGATTGGGGAAGCCGGGATGGCTCAGTGGGTTAAGCGCTCACTTTGCAGCACCAGGGACCGAGGATCGAATGCCAGCCCCGGCCCATGAGGAACCATATGCTGAACTGGGGAGCTCCCCCAGTTCAGTTCTCTCTCTGTCTCTGTATCTCTATCTCTCTCTCCCTCTGTCAAAAACAATAAAAACAAAAAACCTTTAAAAAAAGATTAATTTTATTGTTTGAGAGAAGGTAAGAGAGAGAGAGAGAGACAAAGACAAGAGAGAAGGAGGGAGAACACAGTGTAGTCCCTGTAGTTGTACCTCATTAGTTTTGACACAGTTTCATTCCATGCAGGTGGACGTGGGGCTGTGTGTGGCAGAACTGAACTGGGGTCCTCTCACATGGGAGGCAAGAACCTTTGCTGCCATCCCGGCAGTTACCTTTGTGCCATAGTGCAGCATGTGGGTTTGCACGGGCTGGGGCTGGGGCCAGGATTTGACCCCCAGACTCTGAGGTTGCAAGGCAAGTGTTCAACCTGTTGAGCTATCCTGGCATCCCCTAAAGTACACATTCTTTAAGAAATATGAAAGCTATCTTCCTGTTAGTATAGGTGTTGACCAATTACTGCTGTATATAAAACACAGGATCCAAGATGGCCTGTGTATTGTTTGAGAATGCTCTACATTATGTTGAACATATGTCCTATCTGGTAACTGCTTTCTTGGCTTTGTGGTATTGGTCTAGAATATCATCACTGTATCCGACATACCAGTCTCATCTTTACCATGATGATTTAATTGATTCCTATATATGAGGATGATGTGCTACGTGAATAGTTTATGATTATAAATCCCAGGGTTCAAATATATCAAAGGAGATGACAAATCTGACATGTTTATTTAATGAGGCTAACCTCAAACCAGAAATTGACTTGAAATACCATTGTAAATATCTTAATGTCTGAATTCCTTTGGTTCAGTTGAATACGGTTGAGGTAGGCATTCTTCAAATTTTGATGACTTAAATTCTAAAATAATATACAGTTGACTCCCAAACAATGTGAGGGTTAAGGGTGCCAACCTCACCAAGCAGTGGAAAATCTGCATATAGGAAGCTGGGATGACTCAGCGGGTTGAGTACTTGCCTTACAGCCCTGGGATCCGAGGATCGTATCCCGGCTCCGGCCCATGTGGACCCATATGCTGAGTTGGGGTGTGCCCCCAGTTGGGTTCTTGCTGGGGCTTGCTTCCCATGTGGAAGGCCTCCGGTTTGGCTTTTGGCCCGGGTGAGCTTCCCATGTGGGAGACCCCTAGCTCACAGGTGCATGCCTCCCATGTGGGAGGCCCTGGTCCAGTTCCTGCCCTGCAGCCCCTGCACCCACCTGTGGAGTGAAATTATACTGAAAACTGATGATGTACAACTATGGAGACTGCTCTGGGTTCTCCCCCTTCTTTCTGTCTCTCTCTCCTTGTCAAAAACAATAAAAATAGGGGAAGCCGGGATGGCTCAGTGGGTTAAGTGCTCGCTTTGCAGCCCTGGGGACCAAGGATCGAATCCCGGCCCCAGCCTGTGTGGACCCATATGCTGAGCTGGGGAGTGCCCCCAGCTCAGTTCTCACTGGGGTGAGACTCTGGCCCAGTTCCTGCCCTGTGCAGCCCCTTGCCCACCTGTGGAATGAAACTATGTGAAAAAACCAATGATGTGCAACTATGGAGACTGTTCTGGGCTCTCCCCCTTCTCTCTGTCTCTGTATCTCTCTCTCTGTCAAAAACAATAAAAATAAATCTTTAAAAAACAAAACCAAAACCAAAAAAAAAAAACCACAATAAAAATAAATCTTAAAAAAAAAAGAAAAAAGAAAATCTGCATATAATTTTGACTCTGCAAAAACTAAGCTGTCCCTTGGTATCCACAGAGAATTGATTCTAGGTCAGGACCCTCCTCGGATTTCAAAGTCTGGAAGTTCAAGTCCCCTGTATAAAATGGTGCAAATCAACGCATATAGTTGACCCTCCACATCCACGGACTCCCAATCATGGATCAAAACAGCACAGGTATTTATTGAAAAAAATCAGCATACAAGTGGACCTGCACAGTTCAAATCCGTGTTGCTCAACTGTATTATTTACTCCAAAGAAGCAGAGACATTTAGAGTACCCAGAAGTTTGACTTGTCCTTAGATATCTCCATCTAAAATTAAAGTATTCGAAGTCGATTGAAAAATCAGGCTCAACCAAAAACCACAGAGAGTCTGGGGCTTACCCTGTTGAGGTAGAAAGGGTCCTGCACCCTCTGGATTCTCCTCCCCATTTCTGACTCTCTCACTGGGTCGCTGTGGAGCTTGTGCAAGTTCCTTAACCTCACTTTTCATCAATAAAATCTTATGGTTCTCTAAGGGGGGACCTATCTTATAACAGACCACCCAGGTGGGACATTCTCTCTCTAGAGCGGGCCTCACCATTTGACCCAAGGGAACGTGTAGCGGCAGATCATTGCGACATCACCGCGAGCAGGGCAGACCACAAAGCCAAACAATTGAAACAGAAACTTGAGACTGATTTTGATTTATCTCTGAGATGTGTTTTTCCATTTTCACTGGCAAGTCTGCTCTCAAGCAGAATCAGCTGCAGACGTGCAAGCTGGCGGGGTGCACACAGGCCCTTCTGCTTGGGGAAGGCTTCAAGTCCTTCTGAGAGCACTTCTATGCCTCGCTTTCACCATCAGCTCTCTTGAGGGAATGCCGGCCAGGGCCGTAGTCCCTCCTGCATCTTGCTGCACAGACAGAAGCTTCTCATCAGGCTCAGGCAACCTTGACACCTTCTTACTCCGTCAGGAGGTGTGGGGCCCCTTCCCCTCCTAGCAGAAGAAGAGTGTGTCCCCGGAGCTGTCTGCGGGGGTGGCGTGCTTATGATGAACTGGACAGCGAGCACACAGCCAGTTGCTTTTTGCCAAAACAATATTCTATAGCTCAAGGAATGACACAGCCTTCTGAGCCAGGCGCCTAACACGTTCAGGCCCCGATGACTTCATGTGGACAGTGACAACTGGCTTTGTCATAATAAATAGCTCTGAGCAAAAGGCCTGGCAGGCTGTGTGTGTGTGTTTTCTCTGTTTTATAGGTTGGAGGTATGGAAACACAAAGTAGGCGGCGTTGGTGACACATCTGAAAGCCGTCTTCTACGTGGAGTGCAGCGAGTGCCCTGCTCAGCCCCGTTCGGCATTTTCAAGCTTACATGCTCTCAGCAACATAAAACCCAGTGTCTGCAGGACGCACCTGAAAACCACTCACCATTCCAAGAAAGAGGAACGACTCTACTTGAATGATGAGAAGAGACTAGCTTTTCTGCCCTTGGTGCTCACTTTTAGAGGAAAACGCTGCTTCTGGCCATTGGTCTCTCGCCTCTCCAGATGTTAGAACGTTCCCTGAGTTATGTGGTGCTTAGTGCAGAACTCGTTCCTTTTCTCAGGTGGTCTCCAAAGTTCATGAGCACAAAGTTGCTGCCTTTTGAGGGTTGCAACCTAGCATTCTCCATTGATGGTGGGGTTGTAAATAGGCACAAGCCATTTGGAGGGTATATTAGTAATGTTTATTATTTTTTTAAAGAAAATTCTTACATCCTTTGGCTGGACAATTTTACTTCTAGGAATACATCCAACTGAAATATTAAAAATGCAAGCCGTATTTATTTACAAGGATGATCATTGAAGCAATACCTATAATAGCCAGAAATAAGAAACAGTGAAATTATCAAACAATAAGGGCTTGTTTGGTAAAAAATTAAGTCATGTGCATATACAGAGTAAGCAGCCATTAAGAGTAATTTGAAGATTATTTAATGATGGAAAAATGTCAACAATATATTTTGAGTGGAAAAAAGTTTACAAAACTCTGTTTAGTTGATTTTTGTAGAGTCTACCCCTTGCCCACTTGCCTTTCCTGGCTGGTTGGTTCACTCCTTTCCTTTCTCTCTCTCTCTCTCTTTTTCTTTTCCTTCCTTCCTTCCTTCCTTCCTTCCTTCCTTCCTTCCTTCCTTCCTTCCTTCCTTCCTCCTCCCTCCCTCCCCCTTTCCTCTCTCCCTCTACTCTCTCTCTCTTTCTTTCTTGGTAATAAAGAGTTTGTATTTTGCTGTGACAGAATTGAGGATTTACTTACATTAACTGAGATGTCCAAAGAAAATTGAGCTTGTTTATTTTCTGTAATTTTTGATATCAAATCTCCACATTATCTCATTTTTTAAAAACATAAATGGTGAGTCTTTCAGATTTTATTTCCTCACTTTCTTCTCATTCCAAGATATATGTGGAAGTGGTGGGTTGCTACATAAGGCATAGAAGGAGTGGCTTGCACATGTTTGGTGTTTTAGATTTTCGAGTTTATTGCGACAATTCTCTGGCTTGTGGCCCATGCGTTCTCAGCAGCACCAGCCACACAATGGAGGTGGGCCTGCCTCCAGTATTCAGTCCCCCTCTCCCCCTAAACAGCAGGAGGGCACGGTCCCCGGGGTCCCACTGATAGCAAATGAATGCATAGTGTGTTTTAATAGGAAACAAAACAGTTTTGTTTTTCTGTTCATTCTTTGATGCACTAGAAGGATGGAACACAAATATTTCTCTCTATCCTCTAGGAGATATAAAAATTTAATTTCTCTTTGCCTTTGAGGATAAGGCCACTATTTTTTTTCTTGGTAGCTAATGGTTAAGAATTTGGATTTAATAGGCTGTTAATATCTACTGTGGAAAGAACAAGACAGAGGAAAAGGGCTGAGGAAAGAAGTAGTTTATTTTGGAGAAACAGAAGTTGACCGACCATAGACCAGGCTCCTGTTTCATCTATTCTTTCAGATTGCTCAGATAACACAGTTTGTAAATGATCTCCATCTTATATACTATCTCCAACACAATTTCTAGAAAAGAGCTTCTCTAGCCTGGATAGTCATTCAAATATAAGAAGTTTATATTCCTTTTCTTTTTTTAAAGATTTATTTTTTTATTGTTTGAGAGGAGGTGAGAGAGGGGGAGAGAGAGAGAGAGAGAGAGAGAGAGAGAGAAGGGGGAGGACCCAGAGCAGTCTCCATAGTTGTACGTCATTAGCTGTGACATGGTTTCATTCCACACAGGTGGATGTGGGGCCATGTGGGGCAGGAACTTAACTGGGGACCTCCCACATGGGAGGTGAGAACTTCACGGCTGAGGTGGTTACCAGTGCGCCGCAGTTCAGCATATGGGGTTGCACGTGCTGGTGCTGGGAATTGGACCCCAGACCTCGAGATTGCAAGGCAAGCGCTCAACCACTGAGCGATCCCGATGTCCCAGTAGTTTATACTTCTGATGGGTGAACACAGCATCTTATAGAAGCAAGGGAAAACTACAATAGAAAAAATAAAAATAAAACCTGTCAGTGTTATGGAGACCAGGACATGAAGTTTTATCTCACTTGGGACCTGTGTTCAGTTGATGAGTCAGCTCACCGAGACTGTTTACTTCTTTGGTTGTAAATATTCAAGTTTCTTTTCAACAAAGACTAAGTCATTTTTTGTCCCCACATCTGAATAAAGTACCTTTAGGTCCCGGTGACTTGCTTTCACATTTCCCTTTAATTAAAGCTAACGCTCACTATGGGATGATGAAAATAATGAGAAGGCACAACAAACTCAAGCTTCCAGGGTCTTCCCAGCCCCACAAGACCCCTTCTGTGGCCAAGCCCACCCATTTGTGGATGAAGAGACTGTCCGGCCCAGCCAGATGTCCCTGTTCCATTCATACCAGGAAACTTCAGTTTCTTCCCAATCGTCCCGGAGTCTGGCTCTATGCCTGCCCACCCAGCAGGGGCACGTGACTGGTAATAACAGTGGCCCCGACTGAGAGTCACTCCAACATGGGGCGGAACAGTGGTCACTTTCTGGTAGCTCTGTTTCCCCAGAGGACCTAAGATTTAGATCTCGTTTTTGATCCTAAAGAAATTCATGTTTCAGCATTAAAATGAGATTTCCACTGGTTTTGTTCCAGGCTCTCTTCAGCAGCGTGAGGAAGTAGTGTGTTCCACATCTGTTGAGAGATTTTTAATTTTAATTTTATTTTTAAAATCATCTTTACTTTTTTTCAGTTACAGTGGACATACAATATTAGTTTCAGGTCTACAGCATAGTGATTAGAAATTTGGGTAACTTATGAAATGATCACCGTGATAAATCTAGTACCCATCTGACACCATATATAGTAACTACAATATTATTGACTCTTTTCCTTATGCTATACTATATATCCATGTGACTATTTTATAAGTACCAATTTGTACTTATTAACGCCTTTCCATTTTTTACCCATTCCTCCAATCCATGGCCCATCCAAAATGTTCTCTGTATCTGTGAGTTTCTTTTTCTGTTTAGTTTGTTCATTTATTTTGTGTCTTAGATTCCACAAATAAGTGAAATCATATGGTATTTATCTTTCTCTGTCTGACGTATTTCACTCAGCATAATGCCTTCTAGGTCCATCCATGTTTTTGCAAATGGCAAGGTTTCTGTTTTCTTTTTTTTTGTTCTTTCCTTCCTTTCTTCCTCCCTCCCTCCATCCCTCCCTCCCTTCCTCCCTCCCTCCCTCCCTCCCTCTCTCTCTTTCTTTCTTTCTTTCTTTCTTTTATTGCTGAGCGATATTCCATTGTATATATGTACCACTTCCTTATCCATTCATCTATTGATGGACACTTAAGTTGCTTTCATATCTTGGCTTTTGTAAATAATGCTATAATGAACCTATAGATACATATGTCTTTTCGAGTTAGTGTTTTGGGTTTCTTTGGATAAATACCCAGAAGAGGAATTGCTGGATTCTTCTCTTTCTCTTGTTATAGCCTTTGTTTTAAGTTTTATTTTGTCTGGTGTAAGTTTTACTATTCCAGCTTTTTGTTTGTTTTATTCCATTTTTATAAAATATTTTTTTTCTATCCCTTTATTTTTAGTTTGTGTGTATCTTTCAATCTGAAGTGAATCTCCTATAGGCAGCATATATAAGAGTTTTGTTTTCTTATCCATTCAGCCACTCCAGATTTTTTTTAAGTTTATTTTATTGTTTTTGACAGAGAGAAAGAGACAGAGACAGTGAGACAGAGAGAAGGGGGAGGGTCTGGCTCAGAGCAGTTTCTATAGTCTCACATCATTTGTTTTTTGACATAGTTTCATTTCACGCAGGTGGATGTGGGGTCACACAAGGCAGAACTGAACTGGGGCCTCCTTCATGGGAGTCAAGAACTTTTGCTGCCATCCGGTGGTTACCAATTGGGTGCTGCAGTTCAGCATGTGGGTTTGCATGGGCTGGGGCCAGGATTGGATCCCTGGACCTCGAGGTTACAAGATAAGCTCTCAACCTGCTGAGCTATCCTGGCATCCCCTATTCTTGATATTTTTTATAAATAGAATCATTTAAAAAGCCTGTTAATTATTGTTTTATAACTGGGGAATTTAATCTGCTTACGTTTATTGTAATCACTGAAATGTTATTTTATTATTTTTTGATTTCTACTTGTTCTACCATTTTTATGCTCCTTTCTCATCTTTCTTTTTTAGATTGATTGGTTAGTTTTTCTCATTTTATTTTTTTCTAAAGTAGTTTAAAAATTATGCATTCTATTTCTATTCTTTTCATGGCTACTAAGGGATTTCATATGCATAATTTATCAAAATATAAAGTTAATGAATACTAAATTGTCTTTTCAAATAACATAAAATTCTTAGCATGCTTGTTCCAATGACCCCTTTTAACATTGTACCATCATTATTTTGTGTTTTTTTCCAATTCTACTTTTAAATTACTCCTTAAGAACATTATTATTATCTCATTCTTTCCTTTCTTATTTTACATATCATTGTTTTTCTAGATTTATCCACATATTTTCCCTTTTCTTTGTTTGTAATTTCTTTTGTAGCTCATTCTTTCCATCTGGGACAGTATCCTTTTCTCCTAAAATAAATGCTTAAGGATTTCCTTTAATTAGGGTCTGCTGCTAGCAACCTCTTTCAGTTTTTGTTTTTATTTTTTAAATTTTTATTGTTTTTGAGATATATATATATATATATATATATATATATATATACACACACACACACATATACACACACACACACACACACACATACACAGACAGACAGAAGATAGAGAGAAGGGGGAGGGCCCAGAACAGTCTCCATAGTTGCACATCATTGGTTTTTCCACATAGTTTCATTCCACAGGTGGGCGGGGCTGCACAGGGCAGGAACTGGGCTGGGGTCTCACCCCCCGTGAGAACCGAATTGGGGGCACTCCCCAGCTCAGCATATGGGTCCACATGGGCTGGGGCTGGGATTCGGTCCTCGGTCCCCAGGGCTGCAAAGTGAGCGCTTAACCCACTGAGCCATCCTGGCTTCCCCAGTTTTTGTTTTTCTTAAAAGATCTTTATCCTGGTCCTCGAAGAGCATACTTGATGGATACAGTTTTCTTTCCTTATGCTATTCTTTATGTTTTCGTTAAAGTGGTCTATAGCAGATGAGTATTTGCAATCCACCAATCAACGTGGCTGTCCTCACATGAAGATAAGCTGCACCTTTACCTACAAGTAGATGGAACAACTCTTTCCATTGCAAAGAACAAAACAAAACAAGGGCAAAACATAAAAAAACCCTCTTTTGCTCAAGTGTCACAGAGTTGGAAATGTTCACCTCTTGATGAAAGCACATGGTTCTAAAAGTTTTCTATTACAATGCAACTTCTTATCAGCAGGTAGGAACAACCTTAGCCATTATTCACTGCCAGCTTCATACAGTGAGTTAGTTCATGACATGCTTTTCACTACAGGGTTAGGTAATGATGTCAGCTTGGGGTCGGGCCACAAAGGGATGGACAGGAAAATTAATTTTTGATAAAAGGAAAGGAGGAATTCAGCACCTGAGCAAGGAGCAGCCCCAGGAAGTGAGCCCAGGCTGAGGAAGTGAGGGAAGACCGTAGACAAGACGCTGCTAGCAGGAGACCCTGGTTTTTGGGGTGGGGGCTGGGAGAGTGCTGACCAAGTGTCTCTGTGTCCTGGTCACCTCCCCCCTCATCTCTTCCTCGGCTATGGCTTTGAGACAATAAAGTATCAGATGAGAACGTTCTCCACTAACCTAATTCCCTGCATTGCCACCTTTCTCAGAACTTTGCTTCACAAATTTTCTCTTCTCCTTCCTCTTGCCACTTCTCTTTGGTGTTTTGCTTATAAATATACTTGAGTCTCTTCCACTAAAGACCAAAACCAAAACCTTGTTACTGATACATATGCAATACAGTATTCACTGTAGAAAATTTGGAAAGTACAGAAAATGATGAAGAAGAAAAATAAGACTCACTTAGGAACTTACCACTAGAAGATAATTACCTTATACAGACCTATTTTCTAATTTACTTCATCTTCCCATTAACATATCCTTTTCCTGTTGCTGTTTCTTCTGTCATGCTGTGTTTTCTTCACGTGATTCATACACATGGAATGTCTACCCCCGTCTATACTTCTGCCCTCTCATTCAGTCCTCCAACTCCTTTTTTTTTAAAGATTTATTTTATTGCTTGAGAGAGGATGTGAGAGAGAGAAGGAGGAGGGCCCAGAGCAGTCTCCATCATTGTGCATCATTAGCTGTGACATAGCTTCATTCCATGCAGGTGGATGTGGGGTCATGCAGGGCAGAAACCAAACTGGGGGCCTCCCGCATGAGGTGAGAACCTTTGCTGCCCTCCTGAAGACCACCCGCTGTGCCACAGTCCAGCATATGGGCTTGCACGGGCCCGATTCGATCCCTGGACCTTGAAGTTGCAAGTCAAGCACTCAACCTGATGAGCTATCCTGGCAGCCATTTCAGAGCTTTCTAAAGTCAATCATTACCCACTCGATTGTTTGTAAACCTCCTGGCTGGCTCTCTATTTACTGCTACCGGAGAATGGGCCCTCCTCAGCAAGGTGTTCAGGTTCTTGGTGTCCCAAACAAAGAACTGAGTGAGACCCAGAAGTGCAGGGCTGAGAGAACAGTTTATTCAAAGTAGAAGAGGGCTTGTAGCAGGAAGGATAGTTTATTAGAAGCGAAAATACACTCTGGAGAGCTAGGAGCGGACCTGAGGCAGAGAGTGGCTCACAAGGCCCCTGCCACTCTGAAAGACTATATTCTACACCCGCAAACCCTCCACTCTTCACCGCCACCCCCACCCCACAGCTGGCAGGTGCTGGCAGAGACCTGGGCACTGGCAAATCAGGCAGACCTTTATCGTTCCTCATTTTACACGTTCAGTGCCAGGTGCCACTATTGGATCCTGCCTCCTGGAAACTCTCTTCTCATTTAATTGTCATGAGCATGTCACTCTGCCTTTCCTTTTTCCTTCCTGTCTTAGAATACATCTCCAAGTCCTTGGCATGTCTTCCTTATTAAGGGCCAGGGGGCTTCATGGATCTGTTTGTAGTCCTTTCTCCTTCTCCAGTCTCTGGACAATCACACGTCGATCGGCAATTCGATCTCGTTTATACTTTTCTCATGAGCTCCAAACCCACAGATCGGGATATCTGACTGGCACCTCAAACTCCACGTGACCGAAGCAGGGCGCTGACTGCATTTGGGAGGGTTTTATGGGCCAGGCTGAGAATAGCAGTACACCATTCTCCCCACAGCCTTTGCTTAGAACTCAGTCACATGGGTGCTCCTAGCAGCAAAGGATGCTGGGAAATGGAGCAGCTGGGTGCCTGGGAGGAAGAGAGAGGCAGCTGGGGGCACAACCAGCCAGTCTCTATCACAGCTACCTGCGAGGAATCTTATGTAACAAAACTCACCGAAGGCGTGACTTCTGCAGAGCCTACTGGTACACACCCAGGAGGGCAAATCCAGGAGGGAGTACCCTGGAAATAGTCTTTCAGGGACGTCTGACACTGAAACCACTGTGGAAGCCTTGCAAAGAGAGGCCAGAAAACAAGGACAGATATTAAAAGCAACACATCAAACACGATTTGCCTCTCCACAAAGCTGTCCAAGATGAGCTCAGTGAAAGAGCATGAGGTCAGTGAGGGACGCCTCCAAGCCGTCGGATGGGGCTTTTCTCTGGGCATGGAAACTTCCAGCCCTCTTCTGAGAGGACATCCCGCACAGCTGAGGCAATGCTTTGGGCATGCTTTCATTTATCACTCTCCTTTCTTTCCAGTTCAGTTGCAAGATTAACAATGTTTAATGCTTTTAGATTTCTCAAGTATTTCAGCTCTGTGTTTGTTTTCCCTTGAGTCCTCTCCTTAACTCTTTCAATCTTTGTATTTTGTTCTATCTCTTATTGCCAAGTCTCTTCTAGAAAGCGTGGTCTCAAGTGGAAGGAGGCCCAGAGAAAACAGGAGCTGGGTGCCTGCCCTTCTGTTCCATGACTTAGTTGGTTGGTGTCTGTGAGGCATAAGGCACCAATCCCGTCAGACCAAATAATGGGCTTGACAGATACAAGGAAAATTCTTATAACATCTGTGAATATTTCCTTACCTGCAAAACATGCATGAGATAAAAATGAGTCATTCTTACCAACCATCTTTCCACTTATAAAGATGTTTAATGAAAGAAGTCTTTGATCTATCTGACAGGTAGATTTCTACAAGTACTAAATCATAATCTTGGAAAGTCTACGTTTATTTGTTCTTAATCAAGTCTTCTTTCCCTGTCTTTTTATTCCCACTACCACTATCTCTTAGCTGCTCTGCCTGCCTTTTGTTTCTTGGAAGGTGCCAAGGGGTAATTAAGACTTTTGCCCCTCAAGACAGGCCATTGGCACTTAGCAGTCATGTGACCACAGCAAGTTCTTTAATATCCCTTTGACTCATTTTCTTCATGAAGAAAATGATAAAACCTGTTTAAATGTCAGCTTTGAGAATTAGATGAGTTAATTTTTTTTTAATTGCAGTATATTTGACATATAACATTATGTTAGTTTCAGATGTATGACATAATAATTCAATATATGTATGCATTGGGAAATGATCATCATAATAAGTCTAGTTAACATCCATTACCATACATAGTTACAGATTTTTTCTTGTGATGAGAACTTTTACCATTCACTGTCTTAGCAACTTTCTTTTAAAAAATTTTTTATTTGTTATTGTTTTTGACAGAGAGAGAGATAGAGAGACAGAGACAGAGACAGAGAGAGAACTGAACTGGGGGAGCTCCTTAGTTGAGCATATGGGTCGGTACGGGCCGGGGCTGGGTTTCTATTCTTGGTCCCCGGAGCTGCAAAGTGAGTGCTCAACCCACTGAGCCATCCCGGCTTCCCCAGCAACTTTCAAATATACAAGACAGCATTATTGACGATAGTCAGCATGCTGCGCATTACATCCCAGGCCTTATTTATTTTATAACTGGAAGTTTGCACCTTTTGACCACCCTCACTGGTTTTTGCTGCCCCCTCCCCCAGCTTTGTCAACCACCAATTTGCTTTTGTTTTCTGTATCACTTAGCTTGTTTTTCTTATGAGTTAATTTTTGTAAAGAACTTAATGCATGTATGTAGATTTTTATTAATATTATCCTTATTTTAATCCATTCAGAAAGCCAGGTTCAGAGTGTTAAATCTCTACATTTTCCTGCTCACCATCTCCAGTGACTGCATTGCCAACAGATAAAGTGCAGATGCCATTCAGGGTCCTCCACGATCTGGCCAGGCTGTTTCCCTTCCGCACGTTCTCTTACTCATCCGAATCAGCCACGAGCTTGTTTGCACACACCGCCGCTTCCCTGCCTCTCTGTCCTGGCACATGGCACTCTCTTTGCCTGGAATTTGATCTTTCTGGGGAGGAATCTTACTTCTGACACACTGTTTTCATCTTGTCCTGAGCAAATTCTGAATGAATTAATGGCTCTTTCCCTGAGGCTTCTTCCCAGCCCCTTGCACACCTGTGTGACCACCTGGTGAGAGGGCAGCTGTGCCCCAACGCGTTGATGGTCAAAGTGAGAAGAACAGGGCGTGTTTGTTCCAGTTGGGGCATTCAGATGTGCTCACAGCTAATCTTTACACTTCTATGCAGCGCAATTCCCTCGTCTACAGAGTGAGTAAACAAGACGTTCTCTGCTCGCTCTTGTAGAATTATTAAGAGGTTTAAATGATGTCAACAACATGAATGTTCTGTGGGAAGAATAAACTTTGCAAATATACAAAAGATCATCATTATTATGATAGACAGGATTGAATAGAAAGAGTATGCCCAAGACTTTGATTCATTACCGACATAATCAGTACCAGCTTGAATGTCTACTATGTACTAGGCATAGTCCCATTTAATTTTTAACCACCTCTGAGTTGTAAAGGCTAAGCCAAGGCTCAGAGAGGTGCAAGCACTTGCCCAAGTTCCCAAGGTTGGTTGGGAATAGATACATAAATTAAGGCTATGAATTGAATCCAGATCTATCTGGTTTGGAAACTGGGTACTTCGCAGTGACCTCCTGCATCTAGACCCCGTGAGTGATGTCAGTAATGTGAGCACATAGGATTTGGAGTGCTATCTTCAAGCACGAGCAATATCTGACTCATCTGAGAAAGCTTCTCCAGAATATAGTTGCCCAAAGACAGCCCTGGAGATGCAACGTTTATCCCTATTAAAGAACCCCCACTTTTACATATGAATTAATTGAGCATAAGCCATATGCCAGTCTTTGTGCTATGCACCGGGGTAGAGATAAATAAATCTGACTCTTTGTCCTTAAGGGTCTTGTATTTTACAAGGGAATTGATTATGTGAAATTTGTAACAGAGAACAATAGTGCCAATGACACTTATGCACAGTTATGGGACTGTGTGGATGTGAATGTCACACTGTGTCTAAGATTCCAGGAAGGCTCCTTAAAGGGGGTGAACACTTGGGCAGAGGCTTGAAGGATGAGCAAGCATGTATCAGTTGAAACGAGTGGCATGGATGGCATTGATTAAACATGCAACAGTTTAGTTCAGAATTTGCTATTGGACAGATCACTCTGGTGATTTTAAGGAGGATGGGTCGGAAAAGGAAAACTAGGCCCACATCTATTCAATGGTCTGGTCCCCAACGACCTTCACCTCCAGTCCCTGTCAGCACTCTCATTCGCACTTGGGTCCATAATCATTAAGATCTATACTACCTGTGAACGTGGGCTCTATTTCCCGAACATTCTCTCTATGTCCTCCCTCCCCTTTTCTTATTCCATGGAGACTGCTCTTCAGGCTCAGCAATCTCATCCTTCCTTCCTGGTCCTCAGCCCATGCAATGTGTATGGCTCACAGTTCCTGTTCTGGCCTCCCTTGCTTCACCACACAGCCTGGAACCCTCTGATAGTCATTTCAATGACACATTGGCTAATGTGTCTTCTTTGCCTAAGTGCAGGGAAGAGTTTATTTTGAATAAATGAGTCATTTTAATAGCATTATTTTTGGGAACCCCAAATGTTTTATGTAAGAAACATGGTCTAAGAAATATAAAACATTAAAATTAATTGAACAGGTAATAGTCTGTCAATACCGACATATTTCTAAATATAGAGCTTGGTTGTATGTAATTGCATTGGGTTGTGTGAGAGGTGTGTTTTGGTGTAATACACAGTCTAAATTATTGAGGGTGCACTTGTCAAATGCTGTACTTCATGGAGATACTGTTTACATGCTTACGTTAATATTTTCTTCAGAACTATGCAGTTTGCTCTTGCTTCTGTTTAACTGATTATGAATGAAGAATTTGGGACTTAAATTAGGGTGACCAGACGTCCCGCTTTTGGCGGGACAGTCCCGATTTTTAACAATATGTCCCGCGTCCTGCAGCGTTTTAAAAAAGTCCCGATTTTTGGAAAGAATGCACGACAAGCTAGGGAACGGCGGGAGATAGACCCAATTTTTAATCAAGAACCCCCTCCCCCCCCTCGGTCAATGGTGTCCCGCTTTACCAATGTTAAAATCTGGTCACCTTAACTTAAATGTTACTATACGATTGAAAAATTAATATATTATTCTACAGGTTTTTTTGAATAGCAAATTGATAGAATTTCTCTTATTCTATTCTATAATTCTGGTGGTCCAGGGCCAAATTAA
>PVKE010010903.1:0-41422 GCA_004027555.1 Craseonycteris thonglongyai
TGTTTGGTCTCTGAAGATCACTAGATTGCACAAGTGGGTCCCCTTCCCTTTCATTTGAATAATCATATAGAAGCAATTTTAATATTTATTGTCACTACTACTAAAAATGAGTTATTTTGTTTTCTATTTTTTGTCAATATCATGCTATTAAGTTCATCTTTCTTCTCACAAATACTCAAACACTCCTTAACACTCCCTTCCCGAACGCCAGTAGGTTAGGTCCCCACTGCTTCCCTCACTCCTGTACTGTCTCCCCCACTTATCTTTCCTTCATCAGGGACCATTGCAAACACTACTGCAGTGTCCAGAGCAAGGGTCTCCAAACTATGGCCCGTGGGCCGGATGCGGCCCGCGAGGCCCTCTCATCCGGCCCGTGGAGACCTTTTTATCTGAATAAATTCATATTAAGTAAATAATTAAAAACAACATCTATGTTTTGATTCTTTTTTATTTGGACCTCAAGTGTGTAGTTGGCCCCCAAATTACTGTTTGATAGTTAATGCGGCCCATGGGCTGAAAAGTTTGGAGACCCCTGGTCCAGAGCATCTGATTCCACAATGTCTACTGCTGAGTGGGAGGATGGCTGAAGACTTCACCTTTGGGAGGCCTGGTTCTCTGAAGAACGCAGACACAGTTTAGTTCCATTTATTTCCTTTTGCTCAGAAAACTTTAATATACTTCTTCCATTCAGCTAAATTTCATTTAAATGCTGGTGATTTTATGGAGATCTTGGTGATGGTCCTTCATTGTTCATCTTTGCTTTGACCTCTTGACACGGATCACTCGGTCCGTGGTTGTAAGCATTCACATAAAGCTGTTCCTGCTGTACAAAGCAGCAGCTGTCTTTTCTTGTACTGCCCCCACTGCCTGAGGTTTATAATCTTGGGCTTCTGCAGAGTACCAAATGCTCCCCTTTTTTATCTTACTGCAAGGAGAAGTATGACACCTACATTTGCTGTTTTCCTCATCAAGGCCAGCCATCTAAGAGGGTCTAGTCACTTGTCTGATCTTTTCAGGGAATTGTTCTTAGAAGGGAAAAGGATGAACTGTGTATTGAATGAGAATGCTACATGTGGAAGAAGTTGGAGAGGACAGACCAACCTTTCAGAACTGCAGCTTAGACTGTTTGGGCCAAGCTAAAGCTTAGCTCAATGCCAAAATTTAAGGAAAGAACTAACTTCCTCTTAGCTGTCCTGAATGCAGAAAATTGGATTGTGCATTGTCAATATATTAAACCACATTTTAAAAAATTCAACCTTGCCTATATTCCTTCTTACTTGCATTTAAATTGCCTATACATAGAAGATAAATATTTTTAGAACTATCCTAGATTTTACAGACAGCATGCTCAGTATACTGTTCAATAGATTTTTTATACAGACCACATATTTGTCATGAAAATTGCTGATACTAAACTGACACATCATGGGTAAATACCTCCACAATAATGTGAAAGTGAAATACGGAAAACACTAAGACTTTGTTGTGACTTTGAATAAAAACCAACCTCCATCTCACTCCCATTATCAACTAGCAATAGCAAATGAAAGTGATCGGCATATACTAGAAAAAAAAAAAGTATGTTTTTTAATTCCCACCAATGTCACTTCTGAAACATTTGGCAAAAGACCTGAGTCCTGGAGACTGTTATTTGGTTTTATTTCTTCTGAAAATTACAGGGAGAAAAATCACAGGCTGGTATCAGGTGTCCAAATCTTCATCTCAAAGGGTGAATCATAAAACTATTATAAAAAATACATCCTGCTGCAGTGACAGCTGTCATCCCAAATCTACCCAGTACAGAGAACTGTGGCGACAGTCATTAATGACTTAAATATGAGATTAGTTTGTGACATTTAACAGCATGGACAAGGAAACTTTTTAAAAAGGTTTTGGAAGTAAAATACCACACTGTTGATGATGGATAAGCCAGCCTAAGGATATGAGGATCATTTAAATAATTACGTAAACTATTGTATACTGGTATTATTGTATGGTTTTTGTATGTCTTTTCCACTTGTGAGTATGTAAGGCTTCAATCCAAGGCACTATGCATTTTGTTATTGTTACTTCTTATGTTGGTGGATAAGTACTTATTTGTGATTTTAGAAAATTGGATTATGAAGAGCACAAAATGTCATGGAATTTTAGAGCATAAGATTGTATTCCATGGAAAAGAAAGCCAAGTTTCAGAGAGAAGGTAAATTTCTACCTTACATTTCTATAACCAATTGGCTGCAGAAGAAGGATTGAAACTTACAAGCTTTCAAAGTTTTGTCTGGTAGTGTGTCAAATGTTATTTCAATAACTGAAGCAAAAATTGTGACTTCAAATTTTTTGTTCTCAGGCTTTGCTTGAATGATTTCTAGTAAGTTAAGATTTTACCTGAAAATGTTTGGTGCCCCTTGCTCTTTGGCAGGAAACCCAGAATTCTGTTGCTATGCATTCTGGTTGGTTGAGAAACTGCAAAATTAAATATCCAAAATAAACTCCCATAAAGTCAATCACAAAAAAGAAGGGATTCCGGAATGGCTCAGCAGCATGAGCACTCATTTGTAGCCCTGGGGTCCAAGGATCAAATCCTGGCCCCAGCCAATGTGGTGCCATGTCCTGAACTGGGGAGTGGACCCCAGTCCAGTTCTCACATGGGTGAGCTCCATGAGGGAGTCACCTGGCCCAGTTCCTGCCCTGTGCAGCCTCACACCCAACTATGAAATGAAACTAGGTAGAAAACTAGTGACACGTAACTATGATGACTGCTGTGGGCCTTCCCCCTCCCCTCTGTCTTTCTGTCTGTCTGTCAAAACAAATACAGAACAATAAAAATGTAATTAAAAAATAACACATAAAGCATTGGGCAACCTCCAATGACACACTGAAAATACTTTCTCATTTCCCAATGCTTTGAGATATTATTCAAAACTAGAGTAGTCACTGAAATTTTGAGATAATTTACCTTTCCCACCCATTTTGTTGGGCCCTTTTGGAAAGCACATCTGGGCATAGCAGTCACTCTTCATCTCTTTGGTCTGGCTGTTTATCCAAAATCTTATAAAAAGTAGAAGAGCTGAAACAAATTATGAACATATAGGAGAGAAAGATAAAGTCTCTTAGAGCTAGGTAGATTAAGATATCTGCACATAAATAGACATTCTCATTCTTTCATCTTTTCATCCTTCTAAAAACTTTGCTTTTATCCCATCTCTGGCTGTTATTTTTGTGTGTTATCATGTGATGTCACTGCACCAAAACAAACAAAACAACAACAACAAAAGAAAGAAACGACTTCTGTTATCTACACTGTGATCTTTGAATTAATCCATTTGAACATGAGAGATGTGAGATTTGATCCATAGGGGTTATTAAAGTAAAATTTCCTAGCAAATATGTCTGTTGCATTTGATTTTAAAGAATAATTGGTTAATGAGAGAATGATTACTTTGTTCAGACATGATTACTGAAAAAATGTTTCATCCATATGTTACTGAATAATGGGAAATTCTCCAGTGAAAGAGGGACAATGATTAGAAGAAATAAGATAGCTCTAGCAAATATTCCCCAATGTGTTACTAAAGTTTTTTTCTTTTTTTTTAAACAGGCCAACTCTAAGTAAGTATAAGGTTTCTTTGTATTAGCCTGAAAGTTCAAAATGTTTAATAGCATAAAACTGTTGAATAAGTACTGGGCAGGTTTCTTTGTCTTTTGTATCAAAGAAATGTGGCTTCTTCTAATATATTGTGTGACCATAAGAGTTGTTTGCTATCATAGCATTTTTTGTGTAGTTAATGTTATTCAGATTGTGGCATTAAAAAGGTAAACCATATATTGAAATTTTCAAAATATTCACCAGCACTTTTGTCTAAATTCTCATTATAGGAATTGGCCACATGACAATTTGATAGGTTATTTCTCCTTTGAGCAAGGGATAAAGAACACTGGGTGTGTATCAGTTTTACTTTTAATTGCAAATGGTCTGAAATAAAATGTGACCAGTTGACACATTCCATATTTCTCAAAAATTAGTTAAAGTCAAGAAGGTTTGTTTTAATAAATCTGCTTTGGCCATCTCAGTTTCTAAATGCAAGGACATATTCTGGTCTAAAGAATTGAGATTGCCCTGCATCTTGAAGATTAACTCACCCCCAGCTTCCTACCAAAATAAAACTCTAGTTTTAGTTTCAGACAAGTAAGAAAATATCAAAGTAATTGGTACTCTTAATTTTATATCTGGATTAAAAAAACAAACAAACATTATACTCCACATTTTTAAAAACTAAAGGCATGTTTTATTTCTTTAATTATGCTGCATGAGTAATGAATGAGCAGGAGCTTAGCATCTCTGAATAGAGCTGAATGTTATAATAAAATAAAATTGCAACTCAAATTATCTCTCACATATTCAAAGAACAAATTATTATGGGCAGCCACTCAGAGCAATTTACTCTGCCTGGGAATCATGGAGGCTTCACAGAGAGTGCAAACTATTTTGAAGAATAAGTAGGAGCTCACACAAATGAGCAAAAGGGAATCTGGGTATGGAGTGTATAATGAGCAAAGACACAGAGTCATTGAAACATGGGGAATGTTCAACAGACAAAGTTCAGCATACCCAAAGTGTAGATCTGTGGAATTTTCATATTTAATGTGAATAATCACATCACATGCATAATTAGAACATGAATTCTGGAGCACAGCAAAACAGGTGGAATTTAAAATATAAATTAGGTATCATCTGAGTGTAGATATTAATTGTTTTTATAAGACTCAATAAAAACACCTAGAAAAAAGAGAAGATGGAAGATCAAACCAAACATAATTCCAAAATTTAAGATATGTGAACAAGAAAAGAAAGTGAAATTGACAAATAAAGAAACAAATCAAGGCTTACAACAGGGTAAAGAAAAAAATGGTACCCCATGTGCTAAAGAAAATGAGAATATAAAGGGAAGGAAGACACAAGAGTGTCAGCCAAGAGGAAAGGTCACATGGAAGAAATGCTAAAGGGAAGCCACTGAACTGGGTAATTTGAAAGTGAATAGTGTTACCATCGAAATTTTAAGGAGAGCTTTTAAAACTCAGCTCCCAAATTTTTTGGCACCCCTCCCATCATAGGGTAGGATCTTAGAATATGGCAGTATTAAAGTCCCATGGGACTTAAAAACCTGGCAGCTCCTCTTTCTGTCTCATGGTGTCAATCCCTGTTGGTCTAGTGGCTATTTTTGGTGCTTTCGCTTCCTGTCTCTTAGATGCCTGTTTTTGCTCTCTGGACATCATGCTGTATTTCACCCAAGAAACTCAAGGAATATCAAACGCCAACTTCCAGGCCATGTAAACACCCTTAGAAAGAGATCCTCCAGTCCATACTCTAGGCTTTCTAGCTGATGCCTGTGGAAGAGAGGTGAGGTGTCCTTGTAGAGGCCTACCCAAACCATGAGCTGATGAACAAAATAAATGATTTTTGTTTCCAGACAATAGCTTTTAGGGAGGTTGGTTATTCAGCAATGGTAACTGGGAGAGCTAGTGACAAAACAGCAGATAACATCTTATGTAGGTTAAAAAAATATTTTTAAGTGCTAAATGGAATAATGGTTTGAAGGAAGGCAGAATGAAGGTAAAGTTTGCAAGTATTTAGGAATCTTGAGCAAGGATATAGAAGAAGATATAGGAAAGAGGAGGGTGAGTATATATATGCAATACAGTATCAAGTTGCTATTATTCAGCCAACAGGAAGGAGTCAACACTGTGGGATAGGTTGGAATCTAGAACAGAGATGACAAATTTAGCCTGGTAAAGGATGGCTAAGGATAAAGTTCATCTCATAAAGAAAGAGGTAAGGGGGCAGCCGGGGTGGCTAATTGGGTTAAGCACTTGCTTTGCAGGCCTGGGGACTGAGAATTGAATCCCGGCCCCAGCACGTACTAAACTGAGGTTCTTGCCCCTTGATTTGGCCCCTGGCTCAAGGGGGCATGCCTTCCATGCAGGAAGTCCCCAGCCCAGTTTCTGCCCTGCGCGGCTGCTGCCCACCTGTGTGGAACGAAACCATATCAAAAACTGATGACGTACAACTATGGAAACTGCTCTGGGCCCTTCACCTTCTCTTTGTCTCTCTCTGTCTCTGTCAAAAACAATAAAATAAATCTTCCAAAAAAAAAAAGCAAAGAAAAAGGTAAGGACAAGTAACTAAAGGTTTTTTAAAGATGAAATCCTATTAGGTAACCTACTATCACAAGTGTTCCTTAATTGAAAAATCTATGATCAATCTTAAACAATCATAATGACATTTAAATCATAAGAGTATGGAGCGTACATGACATTCTGTTTCTTTCTCTTCATTTTCCAACCCACAGTCTTTAGCTGGGAGGAAAGAAACAGTGGAATATGTGAAATAACAGAGTAGTAAAATATAGAGTAGAATGATGTAGAATGTGTACAGGTTAATATTGATTTATGAAAATATTCTTAAGAAAACAAATGACACCATTTGGGAAAGATAGAACATAAAGAGATTTTTCTTTCCTCATTTCTATAAAAGTTAGATTTTCCTGGGGGTATCAGAAATGAAGTCATAGCTTTTTGTTTTTTTATTTTTATTTTTTGACAGAGAGAGAGAGAGAGGTACAGAGACAGAGAGAAGGGGGAGGGCCCAGAACAGTCTTCATAGTTGCACATCATTGGTTTTTCCACATAGTTTCATTCCATAGGTGGGCGCGAGGCTACACAGGGCAGGAACTGGGCTGGGGTCTCACCCTGGTGAGAACCGAACTGGGGGCACTCCCCAGTTCAACATAGGGGCTGCAAGGGCTGGGACGGGATTCGATCCTTGGTCCCGGGGCTGAAAAGTTAATGTTTAACCCACTGAGCCATTCTGGCTTCCCAAAGTCATAGCTTTTAAAGGGATTAATGACTTTGAACCTGAAAGAGGATTCTTAGCTACAAAGTCAGAGATACAAATGCCTTCAGAAGATTCAGACTCTACAAAGTGAGAACCTCTTACAGACTCTGAGTTCAGACAATTCTCAATTCTTAGCGAGTCAAAGGAGAAGTTAGGGACAATTCCACACTCCTAAAACAAAGGCTGGTAAACTGAAGCCTGTGAGTCAAATCTGGCCCACTGCCAGTTTTACTTTTTTTTTTAAGATTTATTTTAAGACTTTTAAAGATTTATTGAGAGAAGATGAAAAAGAGAGAGAGAGAGAAAGAGAGAGAGAGAGAAAGAGAAGGGGAAGGTCCCAGAACAGTCTCCATAGTTGTGCATCATTAGTTGTGACATGTTTTCATTCCACACAGGTGGATGTGGGGCCATGTGGGGTAGAAACTTAACTGGGGGTCTCCCACACGGGAGACAAAAACCTTCACTGCCATTCTGCTGGTTCCCAGTTACACTGCAATTCAGCAGATGGTTTTGCACAGGCCAAGGCTAGGATTTGATTGCCAGACCTCACAGTTGTAAGACAAGTGCACAACCTGCTGAGCCATCCCAGCATCCCCAGCCACTGCCACTTTTTAATATGGTTCATGAGCTAATATTTTAACTGGTTGAAAAAAGTAAAACCAAGAATAATCTTTCATGGTATTTGAAAATTATATGAAATTCACATTTTAGTGTCAAATCACAAAGTTAATAGTGCAGTCACACCCATTGATCTATTTGCCTCTGCTCTTTTACTTCAATAACTGAGCTGAGTAGTTGCAACAGAGGCCAAGTAGACTATAAGCCTAAAACATTCACACTACTTTCTAGTTCTTTGTGGAATAATGTGACAGACCCTGAACTAGAAGCTTTAAGGTGTTTTTTTGTTTGTTTATTTTATTACTGTTTAAAAGAGATTGATTTTTCTATCTGTTCCCATGGAGTTAAATTTGATTGAAATAGACTTGCATTAAAAATTGAGGAGTTTCTGTTTTTAGAAAATGAAATGGTAATTTGGAGATGATTATTGATCTCTTTCTGAAAACATATGGACCATTTGTATCTACCACTGGGCTAGTATCACCCCAACAGTTGCTAAGATTGCAAGCATATGCTCTCAGTGTAAATATTGTTTTTTATCCATTTTACAAGTATCTATTAAGCATTGTCCTGGGCTTTGAAAATGTGGCAAGAAAAAGGACAGCCAAAGTTCCTGTCCTCACAGAGGGTACAATCTTGCTCTGGAAGACAAATTTCACTTATATGTAAAATCTAAAATACAAAATAAATAAATAAAACAGAAACAAACTCATAGCTACTGAGAATATTTTGATGACCAAGTCGGTCACAGGGATATAAAGTACAACATAGGAAATATAGTTGAGAATATTGTAATAACTGTGTATGGTGTCAGGTGGGTACTAGATTTATCAGGGTGATCAAAGTAGTAAGTTACATAAGTGTCTAATCATTATGTTATATACCTGAAGCTAATATTATAGTGTATGTCAACTGTAACTGAAAATTAGAAAAAGGTCAACAGATAAGCTGAGATTGTGATAAGCAATAAATAGAGGTGGGGAGTGTTTTGGATGGAATGGGGGAGCTTATGAAGATAGAAAAAGACTCTGAGGAATAATCCTTGACCTGAAGCCTGAAGGAGCCAAATAATCAACATTGCATAAAGCCCGAGGAAGAGCATGTCAGGCAAAGTAATAGGAAACACAAGGTCTGCAGGCCAAGAGAGCTTGTGGCTGAAATTCAGTGTGTATGTGTGTGTTTGTGTGTGTGTGGGGGGGGTAAGAAGAAAAGAGGGATAGGGAGATAAGTAAATCAGGACAGACCTTGGTTTAATATCTTTACATCAAAGTGAGAAGCTTGAATTTTATTCTAAACACAATGGGAAATAACTAATAGTTTTTTTAATGGATTCGGGGGGAAATCCATATGATTACATTTGCAAAAGAGTCAGCAATGTTTGTACACTGATACTATGGTTGCAGAAGTGGAGGCAGAGAGACTGTGGGGGTGGGGGGAACTACTGCAGAAGGATATGACAGAAGCTGGGACCATGTAGATGGTGAGAAGTGGAAAACTATGAGTTATGATTTGGAAGAAAGTAGAAAGTCTTGGATGTAAGATGTACAAAGAAAAAGGAGGAATCAAGTTAAAAGCAATCAATGTTTTGGAAACTATTTCAATCCTATTTATCCCAATCCAATATATTGAGATAAATGTTATGCTAAAAGTGGGGAAAATTCAGTCCTGGCAGTGCCTGGAAACACTAACACTAAAGGATGAAGGTGCAGTTTCTTCAGGAGGACAAGGAATGACCTCATCATCTAAGAGAAAAATGAACAGGAGCAGATGCTATGGAAGAAAGACTGCAGCTGGCAGAGGTGGAAATGGGGGGGAGAGGGGTGCATAAGAAAAGAAGCTCACAAACCCAAGCTCATAAAAGCCCAGTGTGCAACACCTTGAAATAAAAAAGTAAACCAAACACCTTTGGGTTTAAAGACACCCCCAAATGAGTAAAGCAACCATCGGATGCTTGGTTTTGTTTTGTTTTATGGTGGAGAGCCTCGCAATCTGGGGCATAGGTACAAACTTGTGAGTTGATGATCACAGATGGATACTAGCTAATATTCTCTCATGTGACATGGAAAGCAAGAAAAAGTTTACACACAATTACTGCTAACAAAGTTCAATCTGCAAGCAACAGGTTGGAAGGACCATAGCCATAAGCCCAGTAAAAATGCCTTTCTGAGTTGAGGCCCCAAAGCTGGCTATTGGGCGGCCCCTCCACACCAGTGTCCTGATTAGCAGACAGGAACATTTGTGATCTGGGTGGCCTTTATGTAGATTTTGCAATTTCTCTGAAACTTCGAAGGGCTTAATGTTTAAAAACAAAAACATTTTCTACGTAACTTTGATTTGGAATTTCTTTACATTAAGCTGCATATATTATTATATAAATTTGAAAAAATTTAAAGGAAAACCAAGGGTTTTACTTCTGTAACAGGGGGCATAAATTTTAAAATGTTCTGAAACCCTAATCATACAGATTCCTCTATGGACAAGTATTGAACCTGAAGCTGAGGGGTTAGGTTACTTGCTGTAGATCACAAACACAGTTAGGGGTATATCCAGTGTCCAATTCCAAGTTTCTTTTTTTTTTTTTTTTTAACTAAACAGTAATATTTAATAGCATGATCAGAAAAAGGAACTACCACTCAGGGCCAATCGCAACAGAGACAGCTTGGGACCAACATTGTAGGAAACGTTGATCCAAATAAGAGCCTAGACAAATAAAAATACACATCTTGCCATATTTCATACTGTACACACCTTCAGTAAGAAAGAAAATGAATAAATTAGAATAAAAATGATTAAGTTATTTAATTATATTTTCTAAATTTCTTAAAATATTTCTCTCCAGATTCCCACAGCAGTGAAAGTTCTCTTTCACCATAATTTCATGTCCTTTGTGATTCACCTTTACAGTTAAAAGGCTAGAAGATTTTAAAAGTCTTCAAGTTTTTTGAGATAATCTGTTTCTAGATGGGAAACTCATGACAATCTTTATTTTATCCACATCGTTTTTTCCCACCCATTATCACAGTATGACAAGCAAAACTTTTATTGCAACAGACTTTTTTTTTTTTCATATAGTGATATGCTTAATGTTCTGTTTGTAGTAAAAAGGCTTAAAACACTATTTTTCTTCTCTTCATCTAGAAGCAATCAGTCTCCCGCTCACTGAGCTCTTACTATAGACAACCAATACCCAGAATTGTACCACATCAGCTGTGTGGGGAAAATGCATGCATTGTTTGTTTCTTTCTTTCTTTTCTACTTCTTTTTTTTGGAAGCAAAGTACTATTTGCCATTTAAATCCCCACGTAGTTAGTTTTCAAACAGTCAGATATAAAATTAGCAAATGAAACATCTGTTCCTCACTATTATTTTATAATCACATTAATTGGCAGATGTCTTTAGGTAACAGAGAAAAGCATATCAGTCATTACATGTATATCCATGGGGTCATGACCACTTAGATATTACACACCTAAAAGACCATCTCAGCAGGAGGCAAAGTTACATAGGACTCCGAGTGTAGCCAACTTCCTCCCTCTGCAAATCCTCCTGGCAGTAGGCCTACCACTGCCCACTGACAACAGGATGCAGGATGCCCTGTTACGTTCCATTGTGGAGAACCTTACCCTCACTGCTGCCAGGTTTGGTTTTTCAATTATCATACAGTTTGCACAAAAGCACTGTGCCAATTCAATTACTGCCTGATTAATGGAGTGTTGCAGGTTTATTTCAGGGGTCTAGCTATCTATTAATTAGCATATCGGGGCCTATACTCTACTGCTTTGTCCTGATATGCTTTGAAAAGTCCCCAGTGGAATTAAAAACCTCTAATATGCTTTAAAGGGTTATTTGAGAAAATACATCCAGACTTTTTTAAACTCCTTGGGGATTTTTTTAAGTACATCCAGATTTATTATAAGGCATCTAAAGTTCCTTTAAAAACACATTTTTTCTTTGCTTTGCTAGGTTCTGGAGTTTATCTGCACCAGATGAGCAGTGTGTGCAGGGCCCAGGAGTACCTCTTTCCAGGATCTGGACAGGAGTCTCCTCAGAGAAGACTAAGTTGGAGAATATCACTGAGTGCTTTGCTTCCATGCTACTTTCTCCATTTTGCTTTACAATTGTAAACTTGATGAAGGACTGGATCTAACATGGAATCTTCTATACTTTAGGTATGAACAATACTTTAACTATTTATGTAACATGTTAAGTAATACACAAATGTAAAACACGCAATGCATATATAACAATATATGCACTATATTAAATGTGAACATTTTTTTAAGAATCTGGGCCTTATGTCAACTAGGAGTTAACAGGACAGTGGCCAGTTAGGGCATCATTGCAAATTCAACAATGATGTGAAAAAATATTAATGCCATGTGAGGGATTATTTTCACTTAAGAGACAACATATTAAGATGTTAACCAACAGCTAGTCGTGTGTTACTTACCATCCAACAACCTCAGCATTTCTACTTACACAATGGGGATGATGATGTGAATAACTGAATACTTTGCAAAAATAATGAAATGTTTGCCAACAGCACCCTCCTTGGCAGAAATAATGCTGCATTATATGCATCTAGTAAGACACAAATATTTCATGCTAATGGTTTTAAAACATCCCCCACACAGAGATACTTTTTGAAATTGATAAATTATTCAACACCAAGGTCCAATGAATGTAAGTTTTGACAGTATCCAACACCAGGCTAGGGTAAATACAACACAATTACGTAAATACAGTTCTCTCTATACTGTTAGTCCACACAGTGGATAGCCTAACTATCACTGTGACAAGTGTACACAAATGCCCGCAGTGATGCAGACAGAATAATATCCACACAATGCTGAGTTTTTCAATCTCCCAGAAGCATTGTGCCTCAAAAATACTTACAGGAGACTAATAGGTAAAGCGGCCATCTATCTTGCAAGAAAGCAGTGTATCATTTGTGTACTTATTCATTCATTCCTGCATTCATTTATTCAACTATTATCAGTGATTCCATATGCTAAGGATCATGTTAAATATTACACATGTTCTAATGCTGCCCTCTCTCCACGTGGTGCTTTATCACTCTTTATCCTGTATCCATGAAAGGGTATTAGCATAAATTATTATCCTTGGAAATGGAAGTCAACTGTTAGCCTTCAGAAATCTGCTTATATTATAAGGTATGGAAGAACAGGTGGGAAAAAATGAATAAGAATCTTTATTTTGTACAATTTGAAGCATACTGCATTTTAAAAAGAACTCCCCTTTCCCTAAATGTCTGTCTGCTATGAGAAGAGCAATAAACAATACAGAAACCATTTACTTTTCTTGCTGAAAACTTCAGAATGTGATATCCCAAATTTGGAGTCACGTGGATCTGTAAAACGTTGCTTTGAAAAAGGAAAAGGAAATGTATATGTCCTAAGAAAAACAGGACTTTGAAATGTAAATTTTATAGAACAGGAAGTAAAAGCCTAGGTGCGTAATTTTGAATAATATCCACTTTTGGTTAGGTATTACTATTGTAGGTTTTTCCTTCATTAGCTGTCCCACTTAAATTGTGAGTGATTATCCTGATTCAGTCCACAGGGAATGACAACATGAAGCTTTTTCTTCCAGGGTAGTGAAGTGTAAGCAAGTCCAAATGCTTAACATGGTGAGTGCTGAAGGATGTAGAGTTAACTGAATCATACACATTGTAGGTTCCAGGGCAGTGGAATCCATGTAACTGCACAACTCCCAGGAGGTTGCAGTAGCAGAAGTTAGAAAACAAGAAAACAGAACCTTTGGGGATGAGGGCATAGCTTTAAAACACTGGAGTAATAAGTCAGAAATTAGTCTTCCCAACTCTGGAAACATTTGTTTATTGCATTCTCCATTCTCAAATACACTGTCTGAATATTTTCATAGTTGGAACTGAATACATTAGGATAACTACTTATCATGACCGATTTTTCAAATCCAGGGTGCAAACTTTCGAAGTATTTTCCAATATGGACTTTTAAATTCATATACCATAAGAGAAATTTATTCCATATGTTTCACAGGTAATTGTGAATAAACATGTGCTTGACATTCCACAAAATACAAATTTTTCTCACTCCCAAATTTTATAAAAGTAAGGAAAAGGTCTTCTGAGAAAGTTGGAAAGTATTGAAAAATGACTTAAAGATGTTAAAAGTTATAAAGTAAGCTTACCTGATTTAAAAAACATTTGCCCTGTATATTAACCCATTGTTGTTACAGAAAGATTTACTTTTCAAAACATGTTTTTCTGATAAATGTAAGCAAGATCTATGAGAACAAACAAGCAACTCGGTTAAAATAATCAGTGTCCAGAACCACCAGGAATATAATGAGAAATTCAATAATGTACAGGAAATAATCTAACCAGTAAATAAATTTGACTTTTGAACTGTATTTTTTTTTGTTCCAAATTTATAAATCTTTGAAAAATTTATTTCAAAGCAGAATATTGAACTTGTTGAATTTTAATATAGTGTCGACATCCTTGTAAACCAAGTTAACTTTTCTCTGGAATATTTTTAAACATTTAGGTGTGAATATATACATTAATAGTGTTCATAATTATTTTGTTAACGTCATTTAGAAAGTAACTTTAAGTCAGTTATGTCACATACAATGTATATCTGACCAAAATGTAAGGAGGTTTCCTGTTGTTTTTTTAAATTGCTTAATTTGAAAAGTCATTAGTATATTAATTTCTAGGCAAATGATCTAACAAATTTAAAAATTACAATCAGACTAAAACACAGACTCCATTCTCTCTTATGTAGAAAATATAAACTTTCTGTTTTTTGAGTTTTTTTCCCTGTTTTGAATCATTGTTTGGAATTTTAACATACACATTTTATAGGTTAATTTTAAAAATATTTTACTAGGTGAACCAAAAGTAATGTTTAAAAAGATCTAAGCATTCCTGTGAAAATGTCCTGGTGTTTAGGAAAAAGATGAACACACGTCTAGTTTTGCACTGCATGCCAATTTCAGCCCCGAGAAGATGTTTATGGTAGAGATATAAAACCTCAGAAATATAAATGTGAAGACAACCTTAACTACAGTATTGCAAATGCAATGTTGTAATTTTATATGTTAATCTACCAATACACAGCATGTGCAAACATATGTTTATAGACAGGGAGACAAGAACATACAAATGAGATAAAATTCTTATATGTTATTTGATGCTCTAGAATTTCTATCAATTTATGAATGTTTTGTTTTTGTGTTATGATTTCATTTGAACTTGACATAATGCAACTTGTGCTTATTTGCAAAGGCCTCATCACTAACATTCTCAAGCTGGAGCTGCCAGCCTGCCCAGAAGATAGGAAGAAACTTTGCCTGCTGAGATCATTACAGGCAGCACGGAGAAATCAGAACACTGTGCAATGGGAAACTTTTGGGGGTACTTTGGTAGGCAGCACAGGTATGCATTCAATTTTATGAGCACATCTGGTTTATCTACATTTCTAAACTTGGCCCTTAGGGTTCAGAAAAAAAGTTGTAGCAAAAGAAAAGTAAAATGTTGCTCTAACAGTCTTCCTGTGACCCACCAAAAGAGCCCAGCTCATTTGCTAACCATTATGAAACTGAAACAAAATTCACAAACAAGAGAATTTATTTAGTGAAGAAGTCCCCTGTGCAAAAGACATTTCTCTGCTGATGGCATGGTCCCCATTGCATGGTTCTCAGCCAAAGATTAAAGAGGATCTGAGGCACGTTTGCTTCTTTTTTTGTTTTTACTCAAGTTACAACACAATTTTTCAAAATACTTAGGTAAAGTACACTATAGAATTAGCAGATGGCTTTAATTTTCATTTGGGATAGCAAAGCATATTACAACTTTTCTTACTAATGTGATGGATGAGTTTGGGGATGCTTTAAAATTCTAACTTCAACTTTGATAGTTGCATAAAAATGAAAAATTATATTAAAAGCTAGTATCCAGGTTTTTATGCAAGAACGTTTTAGATATAATGTGGCAGAAAAGATATGTTTTAAAAAAATATTTCCAGGAGGCTAATCATTGGGGCTAAAATTCTTAAAATATAGTTTATTTCCCTAGAAAAGTATCTAAGATCTTTAAAGTTGATTTTTTGGATTATTGCTTTCAAAATAATCTCACTCTTTGTGATTGTATAAGTAATTCATATGCATCATAAAGAATTGAGACCAGAACATACAGCTTAAGTAATAATAGAATTCCATGATCCAAACATAATAGCCACACTAAGATGTTTTTGTCTATCCCATTTTTATGAATATAAATACCATATTTTACGGCATATAAGACGACCGGGCATATAAGATGACCCCCTAATTTTACAGTTAAAACATAGGTTTAGGCCTATATTCGCTGTATAAGACTACAGCCTCGGAAGTGGGGTTAGTCTTATACAGCGAATATAGGCCTAAACCTATGTTTTAACTGTAAAATTAGGGGGTCATCTTATATGCCCAGTCGTTTTATACGCCGGAAAATACGGTGTATATATATATATATATATATATATATATATATACAAAAAAAAACAACAACACATTTTTATGAAAATGGTATCATGGGCATCATCAATATGGTAGTATGAGAAAAGATTCTGGAAAACTCTCCTGGAAAATACAACAAATTGAACTAAAACCCAACAAGGTAATCCTTAAACAACATATAGTCTCAGCTGAGAGACACACTCATCTCAAGAAAATGTCTAAAGGTCAGAAAAAAGGAGGTGAGTGGGAGAAAAAGGGAAAGGGGGCAGTGTGGAAATGGGACTGTGAAACATGAGCCAAAGCCCAGCAGAAGAAGGAGTTAGCTGGGAGCCTGAAAACATGGGCCAAAGCACAGCACAACCCTGAGTCGGCTGGAGGTAAAGAGCTGACAAGGGCAGAGGCGCAGATGGCTCAACTGTAGTGCAGACCTGGATGAGTTAGGGCCTGAGCTGAGGTGTGCTACACTTCCTTGGGCAAGTAAGGGCCCCAGCCAGAGGCACGCAAAGCCCTGGACAAGTTAGGGCCTCAGCATATGCATACTACATTGCCCTGGGTAAGTTAGGCTCTTGGCCGGAGTACACACAGCCCTGGACAAGCTTGGAGTCAGGAGCCTATGGGTGCAACAGCACTGATTGGACCACAAAATTCACTTTGGCCCTCACAAGTCCTGGGGTTTCATTCACTGACCAAACTGCTCTGCTGGACAGTCAAGTACAATAGCGGTTTTCTTATATCGATTTTTTGTTTAAGAAATGTAAGGTGTCATTTGCTTTTGTAAAATGTTATATAACATGATTATTTTTATATAAATTTATTTAAATCACTTTGGACCAAGCATGTCCTTAGGCTTCACCCACTCATCAAACTGCTCTGCCGTGAGATAGCCAAGCTCAATAGCAGTTGCCTTTAAGGTTGATCTGTTTTTATGTGCTGTCTTGGCAATCTTTGCTGCCTTGTCATACCCTATATGAGGATTAAGAGCTGTCACCAACATGAGAGACTCATTCATTAGCTTGTTGATCCTTTCTGTGTTGGCCTGGATTCCTACCACACAGTTTTCTGTGAAAGAAACTGACGCGTCCCCCAGAAGCCTGGCTGAGTGTAAGACATTTTTAATCATCATTGGCTTGAAAACATTCAACTCAAAATGTCCATTGCTGCCTCCAACGGTGACAGTGACGTGATTCCCCATGACCTGGGCTGCAACCATGGTCATTGCTTCACACTGGGTAGGGTTCACCTTGCCTGGCATGATACTTTATCTCTCAGCCCTTGGAGAGATAAAGACTGAGAGCTGGCACCTGTGGAAATACTGACCAGAGCAAAACACAATCCTGGGTAATGTGTAGGCTCCGAGGAAAGAGAAAGGCAGAGCCAATTGTGTGTGCCTGTCACAGCCCTATGTACTCCTTATGGAGGGACAGGCTTCTGCTGCAGTTTAGCTCAGTATGAAAGGCTAAGATCTTGGGACACGTAGCAATTGTAGCCCACACTGCCCTCACCATCAGACAGAAACCATAGACACAAAACGTGGTTGCTTCCCCTTATTCTCCCAAATCTCTTTTTCCCAACTTCACCTAGTTCCTGCATATACTCAGCCGAAACCAGAAAACCACCATTACCATATAATGGAAACAAGCCTGGAATTTTCCCAGTCAACTATGTTCCCATCCTTCATGCTGAAACAGGCAGGAGGGGTCAGGAAAATTGCCACACTCAGACAGAGAAGCTTTCGCCTGGGATCTCAGAGACATAGAATACCATTGCCCACCACATCTTTCCAAAGAGGAGGCTCACAAGACCAAGGTACTGGGTCGAAGAAGAGGATCCCACCTTCCAGGAAATTCACCAGTGTGAGAAGACCAAATAACCAATAGAAAATATTGTGAGATGCTGCAGTGACACCAACTGGGAAGTGAAGGAAATCCTATTCATATCTGCCAGGGGGTAAGTTCTTACACCCAGAAGAGAAACACTTCATCAGCAATGAGAAAGAAAAGAAAATAAAAAATCTCCAGAAAAGGTACAGAAAGATACAAAAATATATGATCTAAATGATACAGAATTTAAGACTGCAGTTTTGAAAACACTCGTAGAGATTTAAAAAAAAAAATTGGTAGAGCAGACAGAGGCAGCTAAATGATCGAAGAAAGAACATCTGTGAACAAAGAAAAACTTTAACTAAGAAATGGAAACTATAAAAGAGAACCAAATAAAAATTCTGGAGATAAACAACATGATAAAAGAAATGAAAAATGAAATAGCTAGTATAGGAAGCAGGGCCAATCAGATAGAGGAAAGAATTAGCAATACCAAAGATACAAATATGAAAGTGGCACGGAAGGAAGAAAAGAGAGATTTGAGAATCAAAAGAAATGAAAGATCTCTTCAAGAACTATCTGACTCCATTATAAAGAACAACATAAGAATAATGTGGCTACAATACGAGGCAGAAAGGAATTCCACAGTGAGCTTACTCAAACAAATAATACATGAGAACTTCTCAAACCTACGGAAAGAACTGAAACCCCAAATCGAGAAGAAACCTGGACCCTTAACTACCTGAATTCTAGCAGACCTTCTCCAAGACACAATACATTGAAGATGGCAAAGATCAAAAACAAAGAAAGAATTCTCATGGCAGCCAGTGAAAAAAGACCATAACCTATAAAGCAGGGGTGTCCAATCTTCTGGCTTCCCTGGGCCAAATTAAAAGAAAAATTTCCTTGGGCCATACATAAAAAACACTAACACTAATGATGGGTGAAAAAAGATAATAATAGGCAAAGATGGACATTTCATAATGATAAATGGGACAATATAATAAGAAGACATTGATATACATATATATATATGGATAGATAGATAGATAGATAGATAGATAGATAGATAGATAGATAGATAGATAGATAGATAGTCCCAAATCAGGAAGCACCAAAATTTACAAAGCAACTACTAAAAAATCCAAAAGTAGAAACTGAAAAAATATTATAATAAGAGATGTAAACACCCCCTTGATAACCATGGACAGAGATCATCCAAACAGAAAATAAATAAGAAAATAGATGCATTAAATGATACATTACAGCAGTTGGACATAATTGACATTTACAGAATACTGCATCCTACAACAAAAGACTATATATTCCTTTATAGTGTACATAGAACATTCTCAAGGACAGACCATATGCTGGATCACAAAGCTCACCTCAGCAAATTCAAGAAGATTAAAATCACACCAAGTATACTCTCTGAACACCGAGCTTTGAAATTGGAGATCAACTGCAAAAATAAAGTGAAAAAACTACATATACATGGAGATTAAACATGTTATGAAAAAATGACTGGATCAAATAAGAAATAAAGGACAGATTAAAAATATATGTAAGCTAAGGACAATGAAAACACAACATATCAAAATTATTGGCTTGTAGCAAAAGCAGAAATGAGAGGGAAAATTATATTATCACAGGCCTATCTCAAGAAACAAAAAAAATCACAAGTAAACAACTTAACATCTCTCTTAAAGAACTAGAAAAAGAACAACAACAAAAACAAAAAACCCAAAGTCAGCAGAAGGAAGAAAATAAGAAAAACTACAATAGAACTAAAGGAAATAGAGAACAACAACAACAACAAACAACAAATAGAAAAATTAATGCAACAAAAAGCTAGTTCTTCAAAAAAAAATCAGTAAAATTGACAAACTCCTAGCTAGGGTTACCAAAGGAAGAAGAGAAAACACACAAACAACCAAAATTAAAATTAGAAATGAAATGAAAGGAAAGAAATTATGACTTATACCACAGAAATATTAACAATCATAAGAGAATACTATGAAGGGTCATATGCCACCAAATTTAACAACCTAGAATAAATTAACAAGTTTCCAAAAAAGATATAGTCTACCCAGACTGAAATAAGAAGAACTGGGTAATCTAAATAGACCTGTCAACAGTGAGGAAATTGAAACAACCATCCTAAACCTCCCCAAAAGCAAAAGCCCAGGGCCAGTGGGTCTCACTAACAAGTTTTACCAGGCCTCAGTAAACTCTTCCAAAGAATTGAAAAGGATGCAATACTTCTCAACTCATTCCACAAGGCCAGTGTTATTCTAATACCAAAGCCTGGTAAGGATATCACAAAAAAAGAAAACTATACACCAATATTTTTGATGAACAACGATGCAAAAAGCAAACAAAATACTAGCAACTAAAATACAACAATGCATTCAAAAGATTACACATCATGACCAAGTGGGATTCATCTCAGAGGCACAAAGATTGTTCAGCATATGCAAATTGATCAATATGACACTTCACATAATCAAAATAAAAGATAAAAACAATATGATTATATCAATTGATGCAGGAAAAGCATTTGGCAAGATACATATACTTATAATCAAAATATTTAATAAAACAGGTATAGAAGAAAAGTACCTAAACATAATAAAGTCCATATATAATAAATCCTCATCTAATGTTATACTAAATGTGGAAAAACTGAAGCCCATTCTTCTAGAAGCAGTAAAAAAACAAGGATGTCCCTGTTACCACTGCTATTCAATATAGCACGGTTCTCCAAACTACGGCCCGTGGGCCGGATGCGGCCCCCAAGGCCCTCTCATCCGGTCCATGGAGACCTTTTTATCTGAATAAAATAATATTAAATAAATAATTAAAAACAACATCTATGTTTTGATTCTTTTTTATTTGGACCTCGAGTGTGTAGTTGGCCCCCAAACTGCTGTTTGATAGTTAATGCAGCCCTGAAAAATTTGAAGGGCTGAAAAATTTGGAGACCCCTGCAATATAGTTATGGAAGTTCTACCCAGAGAAATTAGGCAGGAGAAAGAAAGGAAAGGCATCTAAATTGAGAGAGAAGTGAAACTGTCACTTTTTGCAGATGACATGATCCTCTATATACAAAATTCTAAAGACTCCAACAGAAAAATATTATAAATAGTGAATTAATACAGTAAAGTTTTAAGATACAAAATCAATGTACAGAAATCCATTGCATTTTTATATACCAACAATGAAACTTCAGAAAAAAAGTGAAAAAAACAATACCTTTTGGGATCATATCAAAAGGAAAAAAATACCTAGTAATACATTTGACAAAGAACATGAAGGCCTTATACACTGAAAATTATAAGACACCATTAAACACAATTAAGAGGACACAAAGAAATGAAAAGATACTTTGTGTTCATGGAGTAGAAGAATCAACATAGTTAAAATGACCATATTATTCAAAGCAATATACAAATTTAACATAATTTGCATCAAAATTCCACAGACATTCTTTCAAGAAATAGATTTTTTTAATTATGAGATTCCTATGGAACCACAAAAGACTCCAAATTGCCAAAGCAATCCTACAAAAAAATAATAAGGCTGGAGGAATCTTTCTCCCCGATTTTAATCTATACTACAAAGCATCAATAATCAAAACAGCTTGGTATTGGCAGAAAAACAAACACACAGACCAATGAAACAAAATTGAAAACCCAGAAATAAACACGCAAATATATGGACAGCTAATTTTTGACAAAGGAGCATAAAATATACAAAGTGAAAAACAAAACCTCTTCAATAAATGGTGCTTGGGAAATTGGAAAACCGCGTGCAAAAGAATGAATCTAGACTGAATTGTCACTATATACCAAAATTAACTCAAAAAAAAATAAAGGCCTCTACATAAGACTGAAAACAACCAGCTGCATAGAAGAAAACAGTATTAAACTTATAGATGTTGGGTTCAGGGAGAACTTTATGAACCTTACCTCAAAAGCAAGGGAAATAAAAGCAAAAATAAATGAATGAAACTATATTGAACTAAAAAGGTTGTGCACAGCAAAATAAACTATTAAGGAAAGAAAGAAGCAACTAACCATATGGGAGAAAATATTTGCAAACAATGCCTCTGATGAGAGGCTAATATCTGTGAAAAACAGAAACAAAACAAAATTTTTTTTTCACACAACTCAAAAACAATAAAATAAACCAATCCAATTAAAAAATTGGCAGAAGACCTGAATAGAAACTTGTACCATAAAGACATATGAATGTCCAGCAGATATATGAGAGAATGCTCAATTTCTCATATAGGGAAATGCAACTCAAAGCCACAATGAGATATTACTTTACTCCTGTTAGAATGGATAGTCTCAACAAGACAAGAAATTACAAGTGTAGGAGAGGATTGGAGAAAAAGGAACCCTCATACAATGCTTGTTGGAATGTAAATTGGTACACCCACTACTGAAGACAGTATGGAGATTCTTCAAATAATTAAAATAGAGTTGCCATAAGACCCAGTAATTTTCCTTTTGGGTATCAAAAAATTTGAAAAACTTAGTCCACAAAGATATATGTACCCCAATGTTTGTTGTAGCACTGTTCATGGTGGCCAAGTCATGGACACAATAAAAGTGTTCTTTGATAGATGACTGGATAAAGAAGTTGTATATCTACACAGTGGAATACTACTCAGCCTTAACTGAAGATAAAATATGCCATTTGCAAAAACATGGATGGACCTTGAGATCAGCATTCAAAGTGAAATAATCCAGACAGAAAAATCCAAGAACCATTTGACTTCATTCGTATGTAGAATATAAAGTTGAAAGCAACAAAAAAACAAAAACTCATGGACACAGTCCATAGTTTAGTGATTAGCTGAGAATAGTGGGAGAGGGAGAAGATGGGAGATAGAGGAGGGACCGGGAGTCAAATATATGGTGATGGAAGGAGAACTGATTTTGGGTGGTGAGCATATAATGCAACACATAGATGCTGTATGTAGAATTGTATACCTGGAACCTACGTAATTCTTACTAACCAATGTCACCCCAATATATTTAACAATAAAAAAAGAAAAAAATGGTTTAATATCCATATTCTGTGATCTTCCTTTTTTTACTTAATTATGTGAAAAAAATTATGTGTAGATGTATGTATTTATAAATACACACGTTCCTCTTTGTTAATAAATATAGATTTACATCCTCAATTTTATTTTCTGAATGGAAATTTATTTTAGGGAGACTTAGTGTCTTTAATAGTCCTCTATGTTGGTTAGACATGTTGTTTCCAAAGTTTTTCTATTATAAAATAGGTTGCACTTTTTTATTCAAATATTATTTATTGCTCATTCTTATTTTTGATATGTTCTCTTTTTCCAATATTTCTAATGTTAATGTATTTGCCATTTCTTATTGTAGTATTATTTTTTCTTATACATTTTGCAATTTATTTGAGCCTTGACCTATGTGTTTATTACCAATGACAAAAATTAATATAATAAAGAATAAAAATAAATTCTGTAAAAATTATTTCAATTAATAATACCTTATCATACATTTGTCAGTTTTCTTAAATATTAATTATAGTGTCTTTTAGCCACAAGAGAATAATTTTAATGTGCTCAAATATATATGTTGTTTTTATTATAATTTCTGAGAAAAAAATATTTTATTTACACTTATAAAACTGAAGTACTTTGACACTTTTTGTAGTAAAATTTTATCCTATTTATATGTTACTATTCATGTTATATAGAGTTTTAGCAGCTGGTTCATTGACTTGGATACAGTTTTATAATTTATTGTTCTATGATATTCTTCATTCTTATAGGAGCTTACACATAAAATTTTAGCACACATTTACAAAATTATAAAAATGGAAAGTGTTTGTAAAAAATAATTATTTTAAAAGATGCTTATATAGTCCTGTTGGGTGGTCACCTGATTTCACTGATATGAATAGTAAAATACCTTTTACAAATTCTTTATTTATTTAGCCATTTATTTTGAAAATCAATAAATATTTTCTGTCAATATATTTGGCAAACACTGACCAAGGTATGTTATATAGAGGCAAAGGAACACAGACAAGATGCCTTCATTAACGAAGCCAGAATTACTGGTGGTAGAAAGAACACTCAAGTTTGCAAAAATAATTTTTTATTTTATTTTAAAGAAGACAGGCAGATACTGCTTGGGATTATAATTGGGGGACTAAAACTGAGGTGATCAGGGATGGCTTCCTTGAAGAAGTGACATTGCAGCTGAGATTTGAGAGATGATTTGAAATTAGCAAGGTGAAAAGAAAAGCAGATTACAATCCAGGCAGGAGACAGATGTGCAAAGGCAACAGCATGGGAAAGAGGCTGGATCTGAAAACAACAACATAGTAATTAGAGGTTAATGACGAAAGGGCCGAGTTGTCTGAGATGAAGTTAGAAAGATAGATGAAAGACAGAACACATAAGGCCTGGCTGACAGTGACAGAAATGCTGCCATTAAGGCATTAAAAAGCTGACAGATCGCACAGAGAACTAATGAAAAGAGGGGACACCCAAAATAACTAATTTTCAAGCAAGATTTGAGGATGAAGATAGAGATTATTAATTTAATTTTTTAAATATATTTTTATTTATTTATTTATTTTTGACAGAGAGAGAGAGGGAGAGAGAGACAGAGACAGAGAAAGAAATGAACTGGGGGAGCTCCCAGTTCAGCATATGGTTCCCCACGGCCGGGGCCAGGATTCGATCCTCGGTCCCCAGCGCTGCAAAGTGAGCGCTCAACCCACTGAGCCATCCCGGCTTCCCCTAATTTAATTTTTAACATGTAAAGTTTGAGATGCCTGTGAGATTATACTATCCTTAAATAAGTGGTTGAATGTAAGAATCTGAATTTCTGAATAAAGGTCTAGGAGAATAATCCTCAGCCAGGCACATTATTGATCTCACAGCCCCAAGAGGCTATTTGGCAATGCCTGGAGATATCTTTGGTTTTCAGTACTGAAGGATGGGAGGGTGTTCCTGGCATCTAGAGTGGAGAGACCAGGGATGCTGCTAAACATCCTAGGATGCACGGGGCAGTCCCTCATAACAAGAAATTATCCTATCCAACATGTTGAAAGTGTCAAGGTTAAAAAAACCCTGGTCAAGACAGTGGAATATATGAATGTGTAAGTTTTGGATTGGTATTTGAGGTTACATGCAAACAAGATTACTTGAGATTGTAGAGTAAGAAGAGGAGAAAAAGGACAGAGTTTTAAGAAATTCTACCTGTTAAAGTCAGGGCAATGTAGTGATGCCATCAAAAGAATCTAATAAGGAACAAGTGGGAATTAAGATGCAAAAGTTGCACTTCTGCCATGATTTGTCATTGAAACTAATTGTATAAGTTACCTATTGCTATGTAACAAATTACCTCAAAACTTAGCTTACCGTCTTAAAACAACAAATGTATTATCTCACATAGTTTCTGTAGAACAATCTAAGAGATTCTTTTCTGAGTGGTTCTAGCCCAGGTTCTTTGATAAGGTTTCAATCAAGTTCTCACCTGTGGTGACAGTCATCTTAAGGTTCAACTAGGGCTGAGAAATTCAAACTTACTACTGTGGTTTTCCACAGGCTTGGGTTCTCGGTGGCGGTTAAGCAGAGGTTTCAAGACCTCAACACATGGGCCTCATAATAGGGCTGTAAACATGATACTATACTGCACACCTGTAATTAACATTACAGTGAATGTCAACCCTAATTGAAAAAAATCAAAATTAAATTACGATTTAAAGGGGATGCTGGGATGGCTCAGTAGGTTGAGTGCTCATCCTGCAGCCCCAGGGCCTGAGGATCATATCCAGGCCCCAGCCTGTACCAACCCATATGCTGAACTGGGGTGTGCACCCAGCTCATTTCTCACCAGGGCAAGCTTCTCATGTGGGGGGCTTCCGGTTCATCTCTTGCCCCGGGTGCACTTCCTATGTAGGAGGCCCCCAGCTCATGGAGGATATGCCTCCCATTCAGGAGGCCCCTAGCCCAGTTCCTGCCCTGTGCAGACCCACACTCACCTGTGGAGTGAAACTATAGAAAACTAATGACATGCAACTATGAAGACTGCTGTGGGCCCTCCCACCTTCTCTCTTTCTCTCTCTCTCTCTCTCTCTCTCTCTCTCTCTCTCTCTCAAAACAATTATAAAATTTTTTTTTAATATATTAAAAGATTTAAAGAAAAACAAAAGCTTGTTTCTACCTTCTCTTGAATTCGGTATCAACGAGAGAAAGAGGAGAGAAATTTTTAACCTAATCTCATTAGTGTTGAGCATCATTTTGCCATTCATTAATGAGAGTTGTTAAATCAAACCCATACAATTCTTGCTTGAGAGTATCCAACTGACAACTGACTAACCAATGAGTTGACTCAACTTCTGTAAGGTGTTGTCTGCTGGTCACATCTGCTATGGAGAGCAAAATCCCTTAGTCCAAATATATTGCAGTGTTCACCTTGGGGAAAAAAACAGTTTACTCTGCATCCAAGAGAAGCAGTTTCTGAAGAGTATTCCCTAGGCACTAGCAGGGGTGGTGAACCTTTTGGTGATTGAGTGCCAAAGTTTATGAAATAAGAATATACTCACTCGACTCGTGTGCCAACCCATCGAGTGAGATAGAGGTATCGATTATTTTTATGTCTATAAGAGCATAAACAATAATTTTTAAATGGTATTCACAGCTCTGCATGCCGAAATAATTGCTCCGCATGCCACTTTGGGCACGTGTGCCATAGGTTCGCCACCCCCTAAGGGCTGTAAGTCAAAGAAAAAAATCAGCTGGTTCTACAGACTGGAGTTACCTCAGTTTACGAGTAGTCTCTTCACCCTCTGTGGTTACCTGCAATCAGATTTTTGCTAAGAAGTTGGTTTATATGCTAGTTGACTTTTCTTTAAAGAAAATGATAATCCCTGATTTTGCAGCAAGAATTAGCTTCTCAAGATCAGATACACCCAAAATTTCATTGAAAACTTGAATATTTCCGAGATACTAACTTATTTTATCTCCTGGGAAAAAGATGTATTGTGAAAACATTAGATTTTATTTTCCTGAAATGTTCTTAGTAAATGTTATTGCACCTGCTCACATTCACATGGTTTCCAGGCTAGGAATTATAACAGCATTTCCCTTTGGTGGGTGTGAGTACTAGAAATCATCTTGAATTAAAGATGAAGTGAATTTGACTTGTGACCTTTTCACAGATATAAAAATTTCTCACACTATTATTATCAGTTGATTGTGTCAACGACATGCATTTTATTTTTAAGATTTTATTTTTTATTATTTGAGAGAAGGTGAGAAAGAGAGGGAGAGAGAAAGGAGGAAAGAGAGAGAGAGAGAAGGAGAGAGAGAGAGAGAGAAGGAAAGGGAAAGGAAGGGAAGGGAAGGAAAGGGAAGGGAAGGAAAGGGAAGGGAAAGAAAGAGAAAAGAGGGGAGGGCCCAGAGCAGTCTCCATAGTTGTACATCATTAGTTGTGACATGTTTTCATTCCACACAGGTGGATGTGGGGCTGCGTGGGGCGGGAACTGAACTGGGGGCCTCCCATATGGAAGGCGAGAACCTTCACCACTGTGCCATCTTGGTGGTTACCAATTGTGCAAAAGTTCAGCATATGGGGTTGCATGGACTGGTGCTGGGATCAAACTCCAGACCTCATGACTGCAGGACAAGTACTCAACCACTGAGCCCTACTGGCATCCTAATTTCTTATTCCCTTTTCTTCCTCTGTCTTCACATGGTATGAAAAAGTGGACTGTCTTCCTGGGGGAAACTTACAAAGTTGAAGTGTAGCTATGTGTGGGCAGTTTTACACTATAAATTTGTATTGGAGAGCTTTTATAAAAATAATTGTTTTCAGGGGTGGTTGATTTATTACTTTGTCACCCATTGTAATTAAAATGTACACAGGAAGTCATATCTTTCCACAGAAATGTACCCAGGTCACCAACAGAACTAAGGAGCTCTGGCATACACTCAGGCCGAATGTTGACATAGGCCCATGGCATCTCAAACACTGGAAAGAAGGCTCATGGGACTTATAAATGCTGACCATAGGCAACTAATCTGTGGTAACCCACAACTAAAGTTGGCTCTGCATTTGCCTCCCCTGTTCTTTGCAGACCACATAATCAGCATAGCTGAGCACTGAGGCTCCTCCTGGCCCCCCAGTGACCAACTGTGACAGAGCGTATGACAAAAATCATGTAAGTGAATCAGGCTGTAGTTCTATCCTGGTTTCACTACCAGAGTCTGTTTTATATCACTCATTCAAATAAATACTATACGGAGTAAAATATAAAAGAGACCAAAGCTATTTCAAAATTATATGTTAACAAATTAAAATCAAATTACACATATCTGCCAGCGATTAAATCAATATTAAAAGTATTATATTGTACTAAGAAGAAACTTAAGCTAAAATTAAATAGCTACCACAATAATCAGTTTTTAAGAAATACAAGACTCTCATGAACACCTGTTTTTCGGGAACATTAAGTAATTTTTTTGAAAGAAGCAGTTCTCAACTATTTATTATCTTATCATCTTAAAATTCAAGGGCCTGAAAATGAAACTCACTCAGGTTATAGATCAAAAATATTTTAAAATACTGACATTTAAATGTATTTTATTTTGATAACGTTAGTTATTTAATATGTGAAAGCCTCATTACCTTCAAAACTCAACCTAGAAGAAAGGAAACATCAACTAGAAACAAGTGAATATACTTTTTAAAATTGAATTGCAGATAAGCATAAACTATGAAATTGCAACTGGCTATTTTTACTTGATTTGACCAATGTATATGTTCACATTTAATTATACAACTCATGTTCACATACATTTAATGTAATTGAAGTAAAATAGAATTATCTAATGACAAGGTGATCACAGGAGACCAATCTGATTAATAACAATTTTAACCACACCAAAGATAGACTTTCACCAGATTAAATTTTACTTTAATAATTTATTTGTGCATCCCTCTCATGCTTTATAACCTACAAGGATTATATATAATTGAGATAGACAAAGGCATCTTTTTTGGTCAGTAATTTTTAAGGGGAACCTGTAACTAGAGCCACTGAGATGTTGGGAAAGAGTTCTCGTCCCAACTCTATGGCTGGAAAAGCCAGGAGCAGCAATAGGAAAACAAATCCTGAAGGTCACACAAGGTTAGTGAGCAAGACTTGAAATCTAACACTCACTCCTTGCACCTACTCTGCAATTTTAACCAGTATCTCATCTTGCTTATCTCTTTCTGATCTGTCTAATGAGCAGCTGTTGAGCATTAAGTAAAATCATCCAATCCCTTTCCTGCTAAAAATATACTGTTTATACCAACTTTCAAAAAGGAAGCAAAGGAAATGATGTATAGTTTTCTGTGTCCAGGTGCTTTATTCAGCCCCTGGTCTTTCTTTAGTTCTTGACACATTTTAATAGTTGTCATGTTTGCTGACACTTCATGACAGCCCCAAAAGTTGCCTCTGCTGGGAGTGGTTATAAGAGATCAGTTCACATTCATGGTTTGAGAGATGAGATGATGTGCCAGGGACAAGAAGAGTTTAGGAAGCTGCAACTGGGTGGTACCTTAAGTGATAGAAACATACTTCATCCAACATTGTGCTTTTTAATTACAATTTTCTTGGAAAATTCCCAAATGGGAAAACTTAGATAAATATATTATTTATCTCAGAGAATTAGATATCCTCCCTTTTAAATTTGCATTGATTATTTTTTCTTCTAGTTAATACCAGTGTTAGAACCCAACTCAACTGTTTAGCAAAATATAATCCTAAAAAATAAGTACATGGGATGCCAGAATAGCGCAACAAGTTGAGTGCTTGCCTTGCAACCATGAGGTCCCGAGATCGAAGGATGATGGTAAAGCTTCACTCCTCCCATGCGGGAGGCCCCACTTAGGTTTCAACCCCACTCAGCCCCACATCCACCTGTGTGGAATGGAACCAGGTCACAACAAATTATGTACAACTATGGAGACTGTTCTGGGTCCTCCCCTCTTCTCTCTCTCTCTCTTCTCTCTCTCTCTCTCTCTCTTTCTCTCTCTCTCTCTCTCTCTCTCTCTCTCTCTCTCTCTCTCTCTCTCTCTCACCTTTTCTCAAAATAACAAAATAAATCTTTTAAAAAATAAGTACAAAGTACCATCCAAATATTTCAATGATATCAATTGACTTAATTATCATCAAAGTTATTCTCAATATTTTAAAATATATCTTTGGGTTTATTTTTAAACTAATTTACAAATATATTTACAAATGTACAGTATAGTGAAAAGTGATCTAAAACACATAGGTTTAGGTTGCACAGACATTAAAGAACACATAGACAATTTTTGATACACTTGAGGAGGTACCCCTAAATAACCAGAATTATCTTCTGGAGGGCAGGCTTCTTGTAGTATAGCCTTCCCTCACTCGGTGAGTATTCTAGAAACCCATTTGCATCAGTGTACCAGCTGGCACTGTTCTGAGAGGCTGTGTGCAGCTTCAGTGAAAATTTCATGGAGACTCTTTCAATGCTTTTGTCCATTTCATGATGGATGATTTGCACAAACAATATGCATCATGACAACACACCTGCCCACACTGCTCTGAACGTTCAGCAGTTTTTGACCAAAACTGGCATGACCCCTGTGCCCCTCCTTCCTATGCACCTGATCTCTCCCAGAATGACTTCTTTTGTTTCCCCAGATGAAAAAAGTCCTCAAAGGGAAACGTTCTGCTGATGTGGAAGAGATGAAACAAAAAATGGCAGAAGCACTAAAAGGCATCAAAACTGATGAGTTCCAAAACTGTTTTCAGCAGTGGGAAAAAAAATATTGTGATAGGTGTATTGCATCAAATGGAGAGTACTTTGAAGGTGACTGAAGTTTAAACATGTAAGAATAAATACCCAATTTTTTATAAGTAAATTCCATTTTGGGGGGGTGTTCTCACTTTGTATATTACATATAATAAAATATATTTAACTAAGTACATTATAAATTAAAATTACAAAATATTTCACACTTTGAATGTAGATTTGTGATTTTTTTCATGTTATAAGTCTTATCAATGATCCATGACATTTTCAGGTTTTTGACTGTTGATTGCAATGACAAATATACAATATAGAAATTAATTTAAATTGAGACACATGATGTGAATCATCGCAACTGCAACCAGGAGATGGGCTAAAGATATTCTTTAAATAAACACTGAAGTAGAGTTATGAACAGGCAGATGCTGCAGAATAGGTATTATTAAGACTGTAAGAAGGAGGGAATTGAAGATGGAGAGTGTGTGTGTGTGTGTGTGTGTGTGCGTGTGTGTGTGTCTTCTGTATATTTATGTTCTAAGGATAGGAGAGCCAAGATGTTTTGCCAGGAGTGTAGAAATATAGGGAAAAACCAGCTCAACTATTCTGAGTAAAAAGATGTAAAAAATCTATTTAATAGATGCTGTTGGAAGAAAATAAAATATGTTAGAATCTTTATTGTATTTTGTTGAAAGGGCAGAGGGGAATGGCAAAACAAATTTGTTCATGGTTATGCCACTGAATAGTCTTTTTCAAGAAAATAATGAAACCATGGAGGTATTTATAGCCAACAGTGTGTCAGTTTGGATAAGGACTACAAGACAGTGGAGAAGAAACACTAAGAAATACTGATGATTACTGACAAAATTATATTATAACTGACAGGTGAATTACAACTAAAAGTTATATGTTTGATACCCAAAGATAAGTCCTCTCTTACCTTCTATTCAATTTTGTTGTGAACCTAAAACTATTCTAAAAGTAAAGTTTATTTAATATAAATAAAAAGATAGATAGATAACTAAATAAATCCTAATGTGTCTAGGTGGAAGTATACATACGTGTGTGTGCTGTTGGAAAGTGGGAAATAAAGAATAAATTCAAATTAAATATTTGAAAATTATCTTGTGAATTATACAGTGCTCAAAGAAGTCAAAAAAGTTTTCAAATATATAAAAATATATCTGATAGTAAATGAAGGATGGCTGCAAATATTGACCATAATAAGGGCAATGAAAATTAGGTTATCATTCATCAAGAATTACTGTTAGTTATTAAGAATTGTTGGCCCTAACCCTAAAGCTTCATCATATCCCAAACACCTATCGATCCCTTTCATATTTTCCATTAAAAATCTTTTTATGCTTCTTTCTTATTCACTTTGTTATTGTGCCTATAATTTGCTAAACTAATTTATATTAAATAATGATATATGTCTATTAAGCCACACAGTGGTTTTCAAACTTGTCTGTACCTTGGAATCACCTAGGGAGCTTGAAAAAATCACTCTTGGCTCTGTCCCAAGTCTAGAGTTTCTAAGTTAACTGATCAAGAGTTTGGTTTGGGTTTTGGAATATGCTCATATGTATTGTAGGAAGAAGTCCTTCGTTGGATATGTGATTTGCAAATATTATGTTCAATTCAAATGGTAATCTCTTCAGCCTTTACACAGTGCCTTTATCAGAGAGAAAAAATATTTTTAAATGTTGATGGAATTTAATGTATCAAATTTATATTTTCTAGATAATATCAGTAATATCGTGTCTAAGTACTCTCTGCCGAACAACAGATTCTAAAGATTTTCTTCTATATTTTCCTTTAAAATTTTTATAATCTTACATTTTTCACATAGATATAATTTTTTCCTGACCATATAAGGTTTAGCTCAAGACTCAGTTTTTAAAATGTGGGTTTCCATTTATTTCCAATACCATTTGTTGAAAGATATCCTTCTGTATTGAATTATTTTGCACTATTTTCTTGGGGGCAAGATTGAGTAGACATTTATTTTTAATTCCAACTAAGTACACTAAAAATATTGGATATAAAATAGAAAGCAAGAATAGAAGGACTCTTCAATGTGGAGAGAAAAATTCAAAGAGACAACTTGAGACCCAAGAAATACCAAAATGGTAAATTTCCTGGAGTTTCTTTTAGACTCACATATCCCAGAATGTACTAGAGAAGTTGGAAATGCACAAATACCAACAGTTGAAAACAAAAATTGACCCAAAGAAGAGCTTTTTTTCTCTAGCCAAAGGATGAATAAAGAAACTGTTTTACAGGACAGAAAATGTACATAGAATAGCCACTCTCTTACTGCCAAACATCACTTTAAAATGGACTATACCTCCACACTTGCTAGCAAAAGCTAAGTAGAAAGTGGAAGTCTATTTTTACCAATCTGTATACATGGTCTTCAAACCCTGTTGCAGTGGGTGATAGAGGCCAAGTGAAGAGCTGGGTTTTTCTTCTCTGCCAGGTGGGTAATGAACCTAAACTTCCACTTCTACCTGGAAAAAACAAAATGATGCTAACCTCTTTCCCAACCCTTTCAACAAACATAAAAGCTCTGTTTCAAATTAAGATTTAAATAAGATGTACAATTTTCTAATATACAAAATGACCAGATTTCAATTAAAAATAATTCATACCAAGAAACAGAAATGTCTCAAATGGAATGACATACAACAATCAACACCAGCAAGGAGATGATCAGATGTCATAATTATTTAACACAATTTTAAAGCATTCATCATGAAAATATTTTTAAAAGAAAACACAAACATGCTTCAAACAAATAAAAAATAGAATATTTAAACAAATAAATAGAAGACATAAAAAAGGAGCAAAAGACATTCTAGAATTAAAATATAATAACAGAATTGTTAAAAAATATAAACTCATTAGTTATTCTAAATGGCAGAAAGGAGGGATCAGAGGAAATAATCAGTGAACCTGATGCTGGAACAATATAAGTTATCTAATATGAACAAAATAGAGAAAATTGAATAAACTAAGAATAAAGTTCAGAGATTTGGGAACATATGGGACCACAACAAAAGATGTAACATTTACATCAATAAAATTCCAGGAGAACAAAAAGAGGGTGAGATAGGAAAAGTACTCCAAAAATCATAACTTTCAAAAGAAAAAAAAAATGCCTATTCCTAATTAGGCAAAAATAAATAAAATAATCTACAAATGCAAAACTGTAAGAAAACCAAGCAGGATAAGCCAAAAGAATTATATACATGTTATAACTAAATATGTTATAAGTAAGATACATCATAATTACATTTTAAAAACTAAAGGCAAAAATAAAATACTCAAAGCATCCAGAGATAAGTGATACATAATCTGTAAACATCAATTCAAATGACAGTAGATTTCCCATCTGAAAGCACAAAGAAAGTAGCTTAACATATTTTAAGTGTTAACGTTTATAACTGAAAATAAATTAAAACATTGTGAGATAAAAAAAAAACAACTAAGGTAATTTGTTGCTACCAAACCTGCCCTTAAAGAATGGCTGAAAAAAAATGGTAACAAAAGAGAGGTTGGAATTTTAGAAAGGAAAAAATGACATTGAAATGTATAAAAATGGGCATAAATGTATGATGAACTACACTTTTTTCCTATAAGTTTCCCAAATCATATTTGATGGTAAAAGCAAAAACTATAAAACTATGGAACACAATGTATGTAGAAGAGATACTTAAGAGAATTATATATTAAAAGTAAAGGGCGGGGGGAGCCAGGATGGCTCAGTGGGTTAAGCGCTCACTTTGCAGCCCCCGGGATGGAGGATTGAACCCCGGCCCCAACCCGTGTGGAACCATATGCTGAACTGGGGAGTTCCCCCAGCTCAGTTCTCTCTCTGTCTCTGTCTCTGTATCTCTCTCTCTGTCAAATAAATAAATAAATAAATAAAAATCTTAAAAAATAAAAGTAAAGGGGGGGATGCTGGGATGGCTTTAGGTTAAGTCCTAACTATGCAGTCCTGGGTCCAAGGATCAAATCCTGGCCCTGGCCTGTGTGAAGTCATATGTTGAAATGGGGTGTAGCCCCTAGTTAAATTCTCACTGGGGTGAGCTTCCCATGTGAGAGGCCCCTGGTTTGGCCCCCAGCTCCCAGGGTCATGCCTTCTATGCCAGAGGCCTCTGGCTTAGTAGCTGCCCTGCACAACTCCTGCCCACCTGTTTGGAACAAAATCATGTCAAAAACTAATGACATACCACTATGGAGACTGCTCTGCGTCTTCCCCCTTCCCTCTGTCTCTCTCTGTTTTTGTCTCTCTCCATCAAAAACAATAAAATAAATCTTTTTAAAAAAGTAAATAAGGTAAAGGAACGCTTCTGCTTCTTTCTCAGATTGGTAAATATTGACACTAGCAGACTATGATTCAATGCATATATATAATTTAATACCTAGAGCACTGTAGCAATCAATACCTAGTGTGATGGCTTATTTTATCTGTCAAATTGGCCAGGACATTGTACTCAGGTATTCAGTCAAACACGTCTGGATAATTCTGTGAAGGCAATATTTAAATTATATTTACATTTAAATCAGTAGATTTTTGAGCAAACCAGATCACCCTCCATAACGTAAGTAAACCTCACCCAATCAGTTGAAGGCCTTAAGAAAATTCTGACCTCCCCTAAAAAGATGAAATTTGGCCAGCAGTTGGTCTTCAAACTCAAGCTGCAACATATTCCTGAGTCACCAGCCTACTGCCAACATACCCTGCGTATTTGGGACTTCTGGCTTCCACAATTAGCATGTGAGCCAATGTCTCTCTCCTTCTATTACTCTCTCTCTGTCTCTCTCTCTCTCTGTCTCTCTGTCTCTCTCTCTCTCTCTCTCTCTCTGTCTCTCTCCCACCTATCCCTATTCTGTTTCCAATTTTAGGTGGAAGGCATTCATTCTTTCACAATCAGTATATTGTTATCTATGTGCTTTCTGTAGATGCTTTTTGGCACACACATTCAGACCCTATCATTTTCTGTGTAGTACCTGATTAATATAACCAGTAAGAAAACTTTTTCCAAGTGATATAATCAAACATTATAAATAAATTAAGATATAATCCTAAAAAATATTCAAGCAACCATCAAATAGGAAAATAGTTGGTAGTTACCTGGAGAGGGGAGAGGAGGAGGGGAGAGTTGTGGGGGGAGGTGGGAGTGGGCACCAGATATAAGGTGATGGAAGGGGAACTGATACTGAGTGATGGGCACATAATACAATGCATGAATGATGTGATGTGGACTTGTACATCTGTAAACTATCTAATTGTTACCAACCAAAGTAACCTCATCAAATTTAACAATAAATTTACAAAAAAATAGAAAAGTAGGGATCTAAAGATAGCAGTGTAAGAGAAGAACCCCAATACCTACCTGGGAAGGGACTTTTGTACAAAGGGGAATCCACAGGGGAAACCCTGAGAAGCACCCTCAACTGAGAGAACCACACAACTCAGAACAATACCTGAAGGTTAGAGGAAAAAGGGGCAAGTGGGAGAGGGAAGGGGAAGAAGCAGGATGGGGTCAGGGATGCAAAACGCAGCCTGGAGTTGGAAAAAAAAAGGGGGGGGAGGGGGTTGGACTACAGTTAAAGTGGAGCTAGATCCTGGGCAGGCTGAAAGCTGAGACCCAAGGAGAATGGACGTCCCATGAGACTGTGGACAATTTAACATCTGAACTCAAGGGGCGGCACACTGTGTCCCACTCAGATCATGGTGCCTAAGGTAGAATAGGGATCACTGAGCAGGGGCGGCTAAATTTCCCAGGCAGCAGGAGAGCAGGGCACCAGCCTGCCAACTGCAGCTTGGAGCGCCTAGTCACTGGCCTACAGAGGCAGCACAGTGGAGCTCAATAGAGTTAGTTGTTAGGGAGCAGCTTTTCAAGCCAAGGCTCTTTAAGTGAAAAGAACAGCTCAAGCAAAAAGTGGAGGACAGAGTGACTGAGCTTCACCCCCAGCTGCAGCTCGACACACCTAGTCACTGGCTTACAGAAATGGCACAGCTGTGCTGAATACAGGCTCTTAAAGGGAGAAAGACTGAACTGCTCACCTCCTTCCACACTGACCCACCAGCCCCTCTGCTGAGAGAGGAATCTGCTATCATGTCTCAGGTCTGCCCTAGCTCTTACCCACATTCCCCCACACCCCACACCCACACCTTCACTGCTCTGCCTTCTACCAGCTAAGCCAGCAACCTGAAGTGCAAGCCCAGAACACAGAAACTGGCTGCTTCCCTCAACCCTCTCCCCAAAACTCGTCCCTTGTCAGCTGAGCTTTTACTGCAACCTGCTATACAGAAGTGACATACCAGGCTGCGGTCAGACCACAGCCCACCTCACTCTCCCAAAGGCGGGAGTATTGAGACTAAAACAGTTGGAATAAAAACAAACAAACAATAGAGAAGCCCATCTTCTAGGAAAACCCCCAGAGAAAAAACATACTCGTGCCTAAAGTGAAAAAAACCAACACATCAAAATATAATGTACACCTCAGAATCCAAAGCCACTCCAAAAGAATATGAAAAATCTTTAGAAAAGGAGCTTACAGACTTGGAAGCAATTAATCTAATTGAAACAGATTTCAAGGCTGCAATACCCAAGACACTCAGAAAACTCAATAAATGCTGGCAAAATACCCAGACACAGTTAAAGAACATCAATAAGAAATTTCCTGATCAAAATGAATACTTTACCCTGAAAATTGAGAAGTTAGAGCAGAACCAAAATAAATTCCTCGAAATAAAAGGCATTATGGTAGAGTTGAGAAAAGAACTAACCAGCATAGAAAACACGGCTGACCAGCTAGAGGAAAGAATTAGTGAAATCAAAGATAGAAACCTGGAAATATCACAGATGGAAGAAGAAAAGAATATGAAAATCAAGAGAAATGAAAGAGCTCTACAAGAACTCTCTGACTCCACCAAAAAGAGAAATATTAGAATAATAGGGGTACCAGAAGGAAGTGAGATAGATAGAATCTTCTCAAAGTCTACTAAAGCAAATAGTAGATGTGAATTTTCCTAACATATGAAAAGAGCTAGAACCCTAAATTCAAGAGGAACACAGAAGCCCTAGATACCTAGACCCTAGCAGATCTTCTCCAAGGCACATTGTTCAGAAGATGACAAAAATCAAAGAAAAAGAAAGAATCCTCAAGGCTGCCAGGGAAAAACAAAACATAACTTTCAAAGGAAAACCTATCAGTCTGTCATCAGACTTCTCAGCAGAAACTCTGCAAGCATGGAGAGAGCGGAGCCCAACCTTCAAAATTTTAAAAGAGAGAAATTTTCAGCCAAGAAATAACTCCAGCAAAATTAACCTTTAGATATGAAGGAGGAATTATGGTCTTTTCAGATATACAAAAGTTGAGGGAATTCTCCAGCTCAAAACCAGCATTCCAAGAAATACTGAAAGAGGCTATTTGGCCTGAATCAGGAAATCAAAATAAATGGAGAAAAGTTAGGGCAACAAAATAATAAAAAGGAAGGAAGAAATAGATATAGGAAACCCTCATATACCAATCATCACCCTAAATGTAAATGGACTGAATTCACCAATAAAGAGGCACAGAGTAGCAGACTGGATTAAAAAACAAAATCTAACTGTATGCTGCCTATAAGAGACACACCTCAGCCACAGAGACAAACATAGACTCAGGGTAAAAGGATGGAACACCATACTCCAGGCAAATGGCAGTCAGAGAAAAGCAGGAGTGGCCATACTGATGTTTGATGAAATAGACATCAGGATAAAAAAAATAAATAAAACATAAAGTTGGTCATTTCATTTTGATAAAAGGGACAATACATCAATAAAACATGGCACTCATTAAAATATATGCCTCTAATCAGGAAGCACCAAAATTTACAACGCAATTACTGACAGATTTCATAGAAGAACTTGACAAAAATACAATCATAGCAGGGGATCTAAACACCCCCTTGACAACATTGGACAGACCATCTAAGCAGAAAATAAAAAGGACATAGCAGCCTAAAATGATACATAACAGGAAATGGACATAATGGACAATTATAGGACGCTCCATCTTACAACACAGGACTATACATTTTATTCTAGTGCACATGGAACATCTTCAAGAATAGACCACATCCTTGGACTTAAATCCTCAGCAAATTTAAGAACATTCAAATTATACCAAGTGTATTCTCAGATCACAAAGGTTTGAAACTAGAGATCAACAGTAAAAGAAAAGCAGAAAAAAGTCACATATACATGGAGATTACACAATGTGCTATTAAAAAGTGACTGGATCAAAGAAGAAATAAAACAGGAGATTAGAAAATTTGTATAAATGAATGGCAATGAAAACACACTGTACCAAAATTTCTGGGACACAATGAAAGCAGTAATAAGAGGCAAATTTATATCATTACAGGCCTATCTCAAGAAACAAGGAAAACTATAAATAAACATTCTAACATACCATCTTAAAAAACTAGAAAGAGATAAACAAAAAACCCCAAAGCTAGCAGAAGGAAAGAACTAATAAAAATTAAAGCAGGATTTAATGAAATTTAGAACAGAAAACCAATAGGTAAAATTAATGCCACAAAGAGCTCATTCTTTGAAAAAATCAATAAAATTGACAAACCACGGGCTAAGCTCATCAAAGGACAAAGAAAAAAAATCTCATATTTCCAGAATTCAGAATGATAGGGGAGAGATCACAACTGACACTACAGAAATACAATCACAAGAAATTATTATGAAAGACTCTATGCCACCAAATTTGACAATCTAGAGAAAATGGACACATTTCTAGAAACACATAATTTACCTTGGCTGAACCAAGATTTGGATAACCTAAATAGAGCAATCAACAGTATAGAACTTGAAACTATTCTTCAAAACCTGCCCAAAGGCAAAAGTCCTGGACTACATGGTTTTACCAATGAGTTTTATCAAGCACTCAAAGAACTAATGCTCATCCTCTTCAGACTACTCCAAAAATTTCAAGAGGAGGCAATACTACCAACACATTCTATGAGCCAATATTTCCCTAATACCAAAACCTGGGAAGGACAATACTAAAAAGGATAACTATAGGCCAATCTCCCTGATGAGTACTGACACAAAAATCCTAAGTAAAATTTTAGCTAACAGAATACAATAATACATTAAAAAGATTATTTATCAGGATCAAGTGGGATTCATCCCAGGGGCACAAGGATGGTTCAGCATATGCAAATCAATATATGTAATCCAGCACATAAACCAAACAAAAGATAAAATCCACATGATTATCTCAATTGATGCAGAAAAAACATTTGACAGGATACAACACCCATTTATGATAAAAACACAGAATAAAATGGAAACTGAAGGAAAGTACCTCAGTATAACAAAGGCCATATATGACAAACCCTTGGCAAATATTATACTGAATGGGGAAAAGCTGTAAACTATTTTCCTAAGATCAGAAACAAGACAGGGATGTCCCCTGTTACCACTGCTATTCAACATAGTTCTTGAAGTTCTAGCCAGAGCAATCAGGCAAGAAAAAAGAATAAAAGGTATTAGAATTGGGAAAGAAGTTAAACTATCATTCTTTGCAGATGACATGATCCTTTATATAGAAAACTCTAAAGACTCTATCAGAAATCTATTACAAAAAAGTAGACAAATACAGTAAAGTTGCAGGATACAAAATTAATGTGCAAAAATCAACTGTGTTTTTATATGCCAACAATAAAACTTCAGAAAGAGAGATGAGAAGATCCATTCCCTTGTCATTGCAAACAAAAAAATGAAATACCTAGGAATAAACCTAACAAAGAATGTGAAGGACTTATACACTGAAAACTGTAAGACACTGTTAAAAGAAATTAAAGAAGGCGCAAAGAAATGGAAAGATATACCATGCTCATGGATTAGAAGAATCAACATAGTTAAAATGGCCATACTACCTAAAGCAATATACAGATTCAATGCCATTCCCATCAAAATCCCATAGATATTTTAAATCATCAAATTTGTATGGAACCAGAAAAGACCCCAAATTGCCATAGCTATCCTAAAAAAAAAAAGGATAAAGCTGGAGGAATCTCACTGCCTGGATTTATACTACAAAACCTTAGTAATCAAAACAGCTTGCATTGGCAGAAAAACAGATATACAGACCAAGGGAACAGAATTGACAACTCAGAAATAAACCCACAAATATATGGACAGATTATTTTCTACAAAGGAGTGAAAAATATACAGTGGGAAAAAGAAAGCCTCTTCAGTAAATGGAGCTGGGAAAATTGGAAAAATGCACTCAAAAGGCTGAATGTGAAATATGATCTCTCACCATATACCAAAATTAACTCAAAATAGATTAAAGACCTCCAAATAAGACTCAAAATGATAAATTGTATAGAAGAAAAAATTTATACACTTTTTATAGATCTGGAGTTCAGGGAGGACTTTATAAACCTGACCTAAATGGCAAGGGAAGTAAAAACAAAAGTAAATGAATAGGACTTTATCAAGCTAAAAAGTTTCTGCACTACAAAGAAACCATGAACAAAGCAAAGAGGCAACCAACAAACTGGGAGAATATATTTGTAAACAATTCCTCTGATAAGGGACTAATAACAAAAATATACAAAGAACTTGTACAATTCAATAATAAAATAAACAAGAAATCCAATTAAAAAATGGGCAGAAGACCTAAACAGACACTTCTCTCATGAAGATATACAAATGGCCA